>JABWIB010000394.1:123571-136750 GCA_016617825.1 Platyplectrum ornatum
TTGGGTTGAGGTCTGGAGACTTGCAAGGCCATTCCAGGACTTTGAAATACTTCTTATGGAGTCACTCCTTAGATGCCCTGGTGGCGTGTTTGGGGTTACTGTCCTGCTTGAAGACCCAGCCACATTTCATCTTCAATGCTCTTACTGGGGATAGGAGGACAAGATCTGACAATCTAATCCTTTCCTTACTTTAGATCAGACGCCCTGTCCTCTTTGCACAAAAGCAGCCCCAAAGCATGACGTTTCTAATACCAAGTTTCACAGTGGGTATGTTGTTTTGCCATTCATCATTCTTTTCTCACCAAGTTTATACCAAAAAGTTTGATCGGATCATTCAGATGGTCACTGGCATATTTTACAGAGGTTTGGACATGTGTTGCCTTAAGCAGGGGTACCTTTTGGGCACTGCAGGATCAATGACTACGTAGTGTGGTGCGACTGTGGTCCAAGCTCTCAAGGTCATTGACCAGGTCCCCTGTTTACTGTAGATATGAGCTGATTCCTCACTGTTCTCAAGATCATTGATAACCCATGAGATATGAGATCTTGCATGGAGAACCAGGTTGAAGGAGATTGGCAGTGAACTTGTATTTCTTCTATTTTTTAATAATTGCACCAACAGTTATTCTCTTCCCACCAATCTGATTGCCTATTGTCTAGTAAGTTCATCCCAGCCACTGCTCATCGCAACCTTCTTGNAGTGGCACCTTCTTGTAGTGTTTTGTCGCCATAATGTCCATCTGTGGGATTCCCCACCGATGACATATCTGCTGGAAAACTGCACTGTTCAATTCCCACTCTCCTGGGTGCAATAGCTTTCTGCTTAATAAGTCTGCCATCTGATTCATATTCCCTGGGATATAGACCACCATAAGGCTTTGGGTGTTTCTCTCTGCCCATCGAAGCAGGGTCTCTGCCACCTCTTTGTGCCTCCTTGGTGATTTAGATACGCAAGCACTGTATTGTTGTCTGACTGTATTTTTACAGGTTTTCCTTCCATCTGATGTTGGAAGGCTAGACATGCTTGTCTTACTGCCTCCATCTCCCTGACATTGGAGTGCGCTTCTTTCATTCTGTTGTTCTAGCAACCCTGCGCGAATTTGTCCTTGAGGACTGGACCCCAGCCTACTTTCTCTGGGAGTCACGATTTTACCTGACTTAGTCTGGACATGTTTGTCCACCATTTGAGACTGTTTTACTCTTCTGTCTGTCCGTTCCAGTGTCTGAGGAAAGACAGCTGTAGAGGTCCCATATGTAGTCTGGCCCATTGTAGTGTTTCTAACACTGCTGCCATGAGCCCTAATTTGTAGTCCTAACCTCTTGCTATAATAGAGGCACGATGCAGTATCTGACCGACATATTTTGGTACACTGTGGTGATTACTCTTTTTTGGAGAAGTTGTTGGACGCTTGACGCTAAAGCTTCTCTCTATTGTAGGACCACTGGAACTGGGGATTCCACAAACTTTTTTTTAAACATACAAACAAGATCAGAAAGACACTAAATCTGCTTAGTATCAGTTAAGACTCCAAAGATTCATATAGGACAGGAGAAAATCATTACTAACATTCGCAATATTAAAGGATAAACAACTTCAACATTTTATTAAAGGTTCAATAGGGATACCAATAAATTTCCAGACAAAAAAATAATTTGAATAATTCCTAAACTAAGCTCTACTACAATTGGAAATGTATTAAACATAAATCGCCAATGCAAACAATAGATTGTGGTTCTTTGCATGTGTGTTTATTATACAAACATTGGATATCTAATAAGCAATAAAATAATAATTTTAATTCAGTTCCTATAAATGCTATTCAGCAGAATGTTCTATAGATCAATATTCTTGTTACCTGAACTTTCTCTGAGATCAGCCTATCCAGCCAGCCAGTGTCAATTCGATTCCGCTGGAAACTTTCTGTCTCAAGAAGTTTAATTAAATATTCCACTGTTGTTCGAAAATCTCCCCGAATAGACAATTCTTTTAAGGCAACCACCATATTACTGAAAAGGAAACAATAAAATAGTACATTTTACCTACAAGAAAGTCACAGGTCTGGGGATAAAGGAAGGAGTTTGTGGTATCTTTGGTTTTTATTTTTCAGATATCAGCTTAATAAAAAAGACAACCACAATAAGTTATTAAATAAAGCTACATTTCCCAGTGGGAAACATTCTTCTAATCGTACAGTCTGACTGGGCTCAGAACAGATTTTTGGGTTAATACACAATGTTTGTGTTAATATGATTTCTGCCTTTTTTCATATATACAGTTTTCCATAAACAAAAATAAATAAATAAATAAAGCTTACGAGATGGCTTCTTCACGGTTTTCTCCCCAGGAGAAACAGTGCCCAAACTGAGAATCAGCAAATTCATGGAGTCCCCCTGCTGCAGCAACACTAAAGTAGCCCCAGACATTTTTACTGCTGCGAAAATTAAGTTCTTGAACAGTTCCAGAACTCGGCTTAAAACCCTGAAAAAACAAAACAGTTTGTTGTTGCATATTGTATTTAACTGCAAATGACCTTTCAGGTATACTAAATTTACATAACCTCTGTAATTTTGGTCAGGTGTATAAAGATTGGAAACCATTTTAGGAGATATTACTTTATATTAAACATAATACAAATTCTCTTGTTTTTCCACTTTGAATTGTGCCCTTTAAAGAACAGACCAGATCCAAATTCCACAATTTTTAGAATCACAATGGACACATGGACATCCAAACACGAGTGCCTTTTTTAAGTTTTATAACTGCCTTTGCTTTAAAAAAAACAAAAACAAATGGTGCTAAACTCTGTATAGTACATATGGACTAAACCTAGCCCTCTTCCTGTACCACCAGCAGATCAAACCCTACAGTATATAGATAAAACTAGCATGTGAGAAACAATGTCAGAAAGTCAGTATATAAACCAATATAATATGAGGTGTATGAGTCATATATCTTATATATGACTCATACAAATATACCTTATTTATCTTACATTGCTCTTGCAACTGTCCCCTTAGTTTAGATTTGACTTTACTTTTCCATAACAACTATGATTTAAACAAAACAAGAACCATATAAAATGCATGTTAGGTAGATAGGCCTGCTCAATGTATAAGCAAACCCTCCGTTTATCTCTTTATTTAAATGCATTATCTGGGCTACACATAATAAATAAGAATCACACAGCTAAAAAGAAAATATCTGTCTACACTGAACAATAACCTAACATACAGTATATAAGTACTAAACACAAACAGCCACTCAGATTGCATGAAGGGCTAAAGAGCTGTGTGGGAACTTAAATGCTTAAGGTGCTGAGAAAACTGTATAAACTTCTCTGCCAAAAATCATTAATAATACATATTTACTGCTATGTGTTTAAACAAGATTCATACAGGTTGTCTAGCTTATAATTATAAGTGGGTCAAGTATTTATTTACAGAATACAATGATCTTTGGACTAGCCTCTATCACAATGCACTTAAGGTAGAACATTTATATTAGACAGGTGCTGCATTTGTGGTAACAGTTCATGACAGTATACTCTCAGTCTGGATTGTCATTATTTAACAACCATTTTTACTAAATTACTGTACTCACATATTGTTTATGGATTGTAATTTTTCATGACAAGAAAAGAAGTTTGCATTTAAGAGGTCCAGAAAACAAGATAAAAAGATAGTAATGGTCAAAAACTGAAGTTTATCTGTTATTATATTTTCATGTACAATATACTGTACCTCATCCGGATTTTCACTAGTAACTCGAGCAGCAATGACATGTCCTCTAGGACAGGGAGCATTTAATGAGGTGTCGAAATCAATTGGTGTATCTCCCCAAGCTGGCACTCCATACAGCATCCGAATATCTTTTATTCTGTAAAGAGGGATTCCCATGGCTATCTGCAGAAAAATTGTGAATATATTTAAATGATGAAAGTAATTTACAGTATCAAAGTAATAATTAAAAATAAACATAAGGCCTCTCTACCTCTATACACTGTACAATGCTGGTGTGATTTTGATTGAACAACATTGTGTGTNTGACCAAATACTTATTTTCCACCATAATTTGCAAATAAATTCTTTAAAAATCAGACAATGTCATTTTCTGGATTTTTTTTCCTCATTTTGTCTCTCATAGTTGAGGTATACCTATGATGAAAATTACAGGCCTCTCTCATCTTTTTAAGTGGGAGAACTTGCACAATTGGTGGCTGACTAAATACTTTTTTGTCCCACTGTATATATATATATCTGCTTTTTTAATAGGAAATATACAGTAAGACACTGGATATCTCCAATGGACAACGTTCTTTGCTTTACATGGGACTGAAACCAGATTTCCTACATTCAGCAGCATTGTTAAACAGTACACATTGGTAAGAGATCAGGTGGTTGTGTGTTGGTTGTGTGATAGGTGTGCAAATCACACGTTAAAAATACCATAATGTGTACCCTGCTTTACATTAATAGTCAATCATATAAATTTCAATAGAGACAAATATTTCTGTGTATCATTCATTATACTGAATTTTACCCCGTACAATAACAACAGTCTTATGCACAGAATTTTGAAGCAATGCTGTGTGCCTTTATTGCACATATAATTCTAGATTTACCCAAAGAAAAATAAGTGAACAAAACTAAAAAAATAAAAATAAAAACAAATTGGAAGATGAAAAGCAGAGACACTTGTTCTGCAGAACAGATAAAAATAAACAAAAACATTTATAATCCAAACATGAAGTTTGAAGCAGACATAAATTATAAAATGTCCTTTCTCCTAACATAGAGTAAAGTTTATGCAAAAACAGAAAAATAAATATAGACACATGGCATACTTTAAACTTCACATCTTTGAACTATCAATATATTATATATATAAGATTTTCTTTTTTAGAATCTTTTTTTAGAAAAGATACACAAATTCATCATCTCTCATAGGAAGACAAACAAGACAAAATAGATAATACAATAACAATGAAAAGCAAAAACATGATAATGATAAACATCCTCTTCTGTCATTACAGATAAATATACAATGCTTGCAAATATGCAACGGCTAGACAGAATCCACTTAATAATAAAAAAAGAGAAATAGTAACGTAAAACATTAAATGTGTGAAGCTAGAGGTCAGCTTTGTAATACCTGTAGTTGTGCAGCAGGTAGATTAACATCAGCTACCATCTCAGTGCACGGGTGCTCCACCTGGAGTCGGGGGTTCAGTTCCAAGTAATAGAAGGTACCATCTTGACTGTAAAGATACTCAACTGTCCCTGCACTTACATAGCCTACCATTTTGGCAAGCTTTACAGCACACTGTAAAAAAAAACAAAACAACATAAACAACAAGATATTATATAACCTTTATTTATAATCCATCTATGGTCTAGAGTGTCTACAGGGTCTGTAGATGCCTAACATCCAGCACTGAGCAATTTTTGGTGCAATCTAAAAATATAACACTGACATCAGCTGAAACACAGAAAACACAAAAAGCTTACTACCAGGACTGAGGGGGAATTACTATGGAGAGAGAGCGAGAGTGTGTGTGTGTTACTACCAGGACTGTTACTACACACAACATGCAGCCTCATGCTTCGGGGGAGGATATAGTAGTAGTACAAGTCAACGTAGGTGTGCTGCTCCCCCCTTAAAAAGAACCTTTGGCCAGCCCCCCATGCCATTGCATAGGTCGCCCGTCCCTAAAAATGGCCCNGTCAAAAAGTATCAACAGAGAATCAGTCTTTGAGAAATTTGAGTCAGTCTTCTGTTTGAGAATGTAACCTCAACCACATTCAAGGTGATCCTTTTACAATAACTTGTAAGGCTGAAAAGCTAAAAGGAAAGGACTTTGTTCCGTATGCTATAAAATCCGATAGAAGTATACATCTGGCACACGTATGCGCGCTGGTGCACATGCCACCAGACTTCCGCACACTGACTGGTAATGGCCAGAAAGCTGAATTTGGGCCCCTGGATAAGCTTTCAGTAGATTAGTCACAGGGAGTCTGAGAAAGACTACTAGTCATTGGAAGAGACCTGTATGGATTTTGAGATGATCAATTTCTTTTAGTAATCTAGAATGAGAGGCTAGCATTAAGTGGCAAGGTGTGTTTTAAAAGTATTCTAACAAACAGGTTGGACTAATCTGGACTTACTCTTCTACTGTGGTAATGGTGGATATCACTACATATTTTTTCTCACCTTCTCCATCTCCTCAAAGACTGCACTGGTGGCAATTGATGCAGGTGCTTCTTCAATAATCTTCTGATGGCGTCGCTGGACAGAACAGTCCCGGCCAAAGAGAGATATAGCATTTCCATACTGATCAGCAAGGATCTGGACCTCCAAATGGCGTGACTGCTTTGCCAATTTCATTACAAAAATGGGAGACCCAGGAACTTCTGTCTGTACCTTAAATAAATAAAAGCCTGAATTATTACTACTTTGCTGATGATAAAGTCATTGGACTTCAGCTATAGTGATTGCTAAACCATGACAGATAAACAAGATAAAGTAAACACGTGATAGAAAAAAACAAAAAAAAACATATTCTCTCTCAACAGGCTCTTACTCAGGCATACCAAATATATACCGCTGACCATACCATGCACCACTTTATTCTTTATGCATACAATCTGAAGGTGTTTTGGGACCAATAGCATAGGTTTAGGATAACAGGTTTTCCAGAAAGTTTTATCAACAGCTATATAGCCAGGATGTGATTGCTGTAAATCCATTTCATTACCTCAAATGACCCCTGCTCATGACATGCCCCTTTTAGCCACCATTACTTTATTAGAGGTGCAGTTTGAGATTAGATAGTTAAAAGTTGGGCCCTGATGAATTTAGAGATAACCTTTATAAAATTCTAGCAGTTGAAATAGGTGAAAACTTACATGCAGTTTTTAAAGCTTTCCGTTCCCAATTCCATATTCCTTTATATCTTAATGCAGTGGCGATCAGGGTCTTGATGAAGCCTGGCAGGGATCCTGTATTACCAGCTTCTTATCCATCTCACTATTGGATGTGGACTATAAGCTCTTAACCAATATACCGGCTGAGAAACTTAAGGTAATTCTTCCTTGTATTAGCCATCGGGTTTTATGGAATTTATTTGGAGGACGCCACTCTATGGTTAATATTCACACAATTCTAACTTTATTACAAGTGTCTGAGTTTCCAGGCAACACTCAACTTGGCATGATCCATGTTAGATGCCAAAAAGGCTTCCGATCTTGTAACATGGGATCATTTACTTGAGTCACTGTGCAGGTTCTCTACCCTACTATGTGCCCTTTACTCCAATACATACACACAGGTCCTGGGAAATGGCTCCATTTCTCAGCATTTTTTATTCAACAGGGGACCAGGCAAGACTGCCCCTTATGCCCCTTGTTTGTAGCACTGTAACACTTGGCGGTACACTTTGACAGTGTACATGGTTATTATGATGGCTGGTGAAGACATACATGGCACATTGCATAGAAATTCTGGAACTCCACTGCACAGTTTCCATTAATAATGCTAGGAACAATTTAAACACTAGTTCATAATGTTCAGAAAGAAAGTACTAATAAAAAGCATACAGTATATCCTTTTTATCCCTTGAAAATAAGATCCTTTTTACTGCCAAGGCAATGAGGGAGATATACATTTAATATGTTGTCAATCATATTGATTTATAGACAGCCTATTATAATTTTTTGTATGTTTCTTTTTGAACAAAAACAAACATAGGTTCTAACCAATTGCAAGAAATCCACTTCAAAACTCTTAACCATACTTACATCTCACATGCTCGGAGGAAGCATATGACTGCGGAGAAATACTGACATTGCCCAAACGTAGGGGTTCTAGAGCTACGTTTAGCCACAATTTCTCGGAGTGTGGCAAAATCAGACGGTACTGGGACAAAGTATTAGTAATTATCAATTCTCTTCTGCACGCCTCCTTTCCTAACTCTAATGTGTGAGCATTAGAAGATTGGTCCTTGGTTCCCTGGGTTTTACTAATGTTTACAGCATGCCTTGCTGAGTTCTTGCACTTTCCTAGTCATATGTTGCTCAGTTACATCAGCCCACATTCTTACTGTATTACGTACATATCTGTACTGTGACATCTATATTGTGGCATACTGTGCTGTTTTTTAATTTTACCAATAAAAAAAAAAAACTTACTTGTCTAAAAAGGTTAGGAAAATCCTCAGCACTGTTCACTTTCCTAATACCTTTTCCTCCACCTCCTTCAGATGCTTTGATCATTACAGGATATCCCACTTGTTCTGCAGCCTTCAAATAAAAGACATACACATTAGTAAAACACAACTTATTATATTTACCTTATTATAAGGTAGGGTGGGGGGGGGCTATCAATGAACTGAACAATGTACAAGATGCCAGTTCAAATAATCATGGATTAGATACGGAAACAAAAAAAAGGTGGTGTGGGGGGTTATTGTGTCTCATAGGCTAGGACAGTTAGGACCAAAGCTTCTGAAGCTTTCCAACAAACTCAATAGGCAGAAATGGATTTTGGTAGTTTAAACTTATGACAGGCAAAACGCTAAAGAGATGAAACCACAACAGAAAATAACTTTTTTCCTTCATCTAGGAACACATAGCAAAATGACCTTACCCATCAATATGCTTTTTGACTTTGCTTTAGGAATAAGCCCACTGTGATTGTGTTGTTTTTGGTCTCTGTATACTATATGTACTTGTATTGCTGGCTGTTTTTGTAATAAAAAATATAAAATATCTGATTTCTAAAATAAATTAATTACTTAATTAAATAATTTAAAAAGCAAGCCCTTACCCATAATAAAAAACTGGTTCCCATAATTGCCATCTGGGTCCAGTGCCTCAGCCTGCATTTGACCGGAGAATGCCACATTCACCGCCCTTCAAGCTACCCAGGAGACGGTCCAATGGGGAAGGACACTGATAAGCAGCTGGTCACACTCGCCAGCATTTAATAGGGCAAGTTGGGAACTGAAAAAATCTCAGCATGCAACCCTTCAGAGCAATGTCTAAATAGTTTTGTGAGATTACATAATCAGAGAGGTTTGCTGCTATCTGCAATGAAATAGCTAGTGCCTCATCCTAATCCATGAATGCAGTGTTCCCTACAGCAAAGAAAAATTAGATATTGGAGAAAAAAAGGCCAAATGGTGAAACAGAAGATTTCTGATTTCTCCCTGCCAAATTATCCACTAAACTACCATCATAAAGTTACACTGGGAGTTCCAAGCAATCTCCAGAAATCAGAAAAAAAGTTATTCATTTTATTTGGTTATATTTTTATTCATTTTATAAACTTTGTGTACTATATCCACCTATCATTAGTAATGATGGGCTTGAAGCTGTCATTTTCAATGAATGACTGCCTCTAGGTGAGATCCTGGAGATTTATCTGGTCTCCTAAGGTACCGTGAGAAATGCCAGAAATTAAGGAACCTTTAAAAAAAAAAAAAAAAAAAAACAGAACAACTAAAAATCTGTTCCTCAGAATATAAAAGATACATACCTTCATTCCATCATCCACATCTTTTACATAGCCCTTCATATAAATCTCTTGAGGTACACTTAAAATGCGTTTTTTAAGATCAGTCTCCTGCCAATCCACTTTGAGACCTGAGACAGAAAGAGATTGACTTTTTAATAACATTCTTCCAATAGCATGAACTATATAAACAATGTACTAAATATTTTTTTTTAATCATCAATACTTAATATTTTAAGAGCCAAATTTTAAACGGATAGCTATATGAGAACAGGTGTGAACATTTCCTCACCACTTCCGCTCCAAGGAAGAGTTGGAATTCCAGCTGTTTGGGCAACAATTGAAGATGCAATCTTATCTCCCAAGGCCCACATTGCTTGACTAGGTGGACCTGTAAACAAAAGATTGGGTATAAATAAATTTTTTAGGTTTAAAAACAAAACAGAAACATAAATCCAAACTGATTTAGTATAGTAGTTTAAGTAACTAAAACAGGTGGGAAGTTACATCTGCGCAATAGTGTGTTAAATTGCAAACACAAGAAGATGATTAGGGATGTTTCCTTGACACAGGCTAAATAATAGTTTGAAAGCAAGGTTGCAATAATTAAATGATAATCATGCAGACCAACACTGTACTGATGCTATTGTGATGGATATAGGGAAAAAGGGGCAATTGTTCAGTCTATTGCTGGCAATACACAGTGTGATGTCCATTGACTTGATTCAGGGATTCAGGCGGCCGCAGCGAGTGGTCGCCAGGTCCCTTTAATTCAGACCCAACTCTGAATGGAGTGCAGGGAAAGGGGCATCCATCTGCCACTCAGCCCTGCGCTAAGCTGAAAATTGCAGAGGCTCCGGATGCTGTATTTTTAAAAATATTTTGAATACTTTTTAAAACCTTAATGAAGCAGGCAATTTTCCATAGGACATAGGACAAATTGCATGTCTGGACATGGTGTAGACTGCGCTAGCAATTAGCAAGCAGCAATCCTGCTAAAAGTGCATATGTAAAAGAGAAAAGGGGCGTGGTCACCACTTTTCTCATTTACATCAGTCTTAGTCGCACAGGCATGGAGGCATGCAGAGATCTGCAAACATCAGCTTTATTTGCCTCATTACAAATGATTGACCATTAATACTCACCCATGAAAGCAATTCCATTTTTGTGGAGAAGTTCCGGCAGCTTGGGATTCTCTGATGCATGACCCCATCCAGCCCACACGGACTGCAAAAATATATATTTATTTTACCCATATGTTTGGAAACAAGAGGTTTAAGAGTGAAGAGTCAATGAATATGAAAGTGTTGCTTATTTATAGATCTATTTTACATGTGATAAAAAAACAGAATATATCTCTAATTTGAGTGCTTGAATACTTATTTTGTGGAAAATGAATAAGATGTAGGCTCATTGGTAAATTGCTTTATGCATCGGAAGATATATCACTAAAAATGTAAATGGCATAAATATTATATAATTCCCTAATGTTATGTAGAAAAGCCAAATAATTACAAGCCCTTATTACCTGTACTGGTATTCTTTTAGCAATATCAAGGATAAGCTCCACATTTGCATAATTGTTGTTGTTTGGTCCCCCAGGTACAGGTACATAATGATCTGCCATCTTGATATACTCTATCAAACATAAAAAATGTGTCATGGATTACAAAATGATCATTAGCAGTCAAAATCAGGCAAACTATATTGCAAAATAAAACAATACTCACATTGGAGGTTATTTTTTATTGTAAAATAAGTGAAGAGAAAAAACAATTATTACAATGAATGCACACAATGCATTCATTTGGGAAACCCTATGTACTGAAGCTGGTAAAGACCTTTTGCTTGGGGAGGTGAACTCTAAATTTAAAATAACATAATTCTAATCCTTAATAATTCTTAAAGTTTTACATAGTGTAATTTACAAAATATTTTTGAAATGGGGGGAAAAATACAGCATTAATCTGTATGCACCATTAAAGCCTTTACTTGGACGATGTGACTGACCATCAAATCTAAAGCTGTGCATTTAAAAACTATTTTAGCTAAGGTTCTCCTTAAAAAAGTAAGCACCAAAGAAAAGGAAATAGAAAAAAAAACAATCAAATCAAACTAAAATAACTAAAGTGTAAAGGTATGAGTGACAACAGACAATATTTAATATTGAGTAACAATGAAATCCTGCCTTCTCTTTTATACGTATGGAGGATACAAAGATCATGTGGAGAGATGTGCCTGGTAAAACTGGATTTAACAAAGAATGTAAAACATTCTGTAATGCAGTGAAGGGACTTGTAGCAAGAATGAAAGACCATTACAATAAAAAAAATATAATGATGATGGAAATATTAATTCAAATTAAAGCAAAAAGGTACTACTCATGGAAATGAAAATGAATCTGTAGCTGAATGATTTCATGAAACCAGGGTTGCATGGTTTAAATCTAATGATTTAAATAAATGGTTCTCAACCATGTTTAGGTATGTACCACTTACCCACTATAGAATTGTTTCAAGTACCAATGATCAATACTATTCTATCCTTTTTTTTCAATCACTATAATCTTACTATTGGCACGTCAACTACAAGCAATTACATAGTTTTTTAAGACTTGTTTCCTCTGCCATCCAATATTGGTCATGTTGTAAATATAAATATTTCTTCATTGTGTAACTCTAATTAACTCAGTTGNATGTACATACCAAACAAATTTGTAAAGTCCAAAACACACAACAGATTGGGAAACGAAAAAGAAGGTAAACTGGTTGCATTGATAAAGACATGAACAGGTGAATGTGAAACCTTCCTGCCAAGAGACATTTCTTGAAACATGACAGAGATAAATAGTAAAATCCTTAGCGCCACTCTATGATGTTAAAAATAAGGTACCAGAGAGTAAACGCTCTGAGTCCCAAAGACAGGCTCTCCGGATTACCAAAGAAATCATCCTTTTTCCACTAAAAAAGAAAAGAAAAAAAGATAATTTTGTCAACACTGACTCTCCACAAAGATCGGCTCCATTGGAGCCACTCCAAAACACACGGAACGAAACGGGCAAGTCAACTCGGATTCGGGACAGAACACCAAATGAATAAAGAACTATAGAAGCACCATCTAGCACTTATTCTTTGGACTTAAGACATTTGAGCCCATAACAAAAAAGACTCATACGCACGCCATACAAAAAGCCCACAGGCATAGGTGGCCGCGTTATACGATATATTATTATACAGCTAACTTGTTCTGAATATTGTATATCATTGTGTGTATTGTATTCTGCCTCTGCCTTGATACATTCCCACTGTAATCAAGTGACTATATTAGACTGTATTTCATTTTAATCTATTCTATTTATTTGTAGCTCTTGAAATAAAATTCTTACCTTATTTTTAACATAGAGTGGTGCTAAGGTTTTCACTATTTATCTCTGTCAGGCAGACCAGTGGTCCACATACCCAGGTTCACCATTAGGTACTCGGGGAGGGTACACTTAATAACCTGCAGCGACACCAAGAGTCATAGACTCATTTACATAGGTGCTCAAGAAAAGTGGTTGCCCAGGACATAAAAGTCACTATTCTCAAACAAAACTGATAGCATCATAGCTTAATTCCAAAAATCCTTGGTTCTAGTCAGCGTCCAGGTACCCCCAAGCACTTCCGGAT
>JABWIB010000395.1:7473-48815 GCA_016617825.1 Platyplectrum ornatum
ATCTGATTGGTTGCTATGGGCAACATCCTAACTTTTTAATTTAGGCCCAGTACTAAACATAATATTATAATGAGAGCTCAAAGTACAGCGTTTTACGTTGGTATGTCATAATATCACACTTCGCTATTTATTCATCATGGGATTTTCTAGGTTTTTATTCAACTGCTTTTAAATGTCCCTTAAATTTCCACTTGTACATACCTGTACAACCATATCTAAGTAACATTCAAATAAATGGTNATTTGATATTTCATAAGTAAGCGCCAATTATTTCTGAAGCTTTTGTATCTATATATAAAAAANCTGTCTTCTGATACATTGTTACAGAATATTAGTTGAATGTACATAAAATAAATTGAGTTTTATCTAAAGGTCCTCTGTGAGAAATATAGCATTTTTCTTCAACCATTATGTTTGCTTTGTGTTTAATTTAGGAAAAATTGATTGGAAGAAGAAAAATAAATATTTTTGGCAAAATTTTCGCAAGAACCAAAANGGAATAATGAGACAGACTTCAAAAGGTAATCGTTTTTCTTTTCCTGTAGCCAGGGTTCTACTGGCTTCTACAAAAGGTTTTCCAATTGTACAAGGTAAACAATTTATGTGGGAAGTCATTTTGGTTGTCTGTGTCCCACAATCCCATNATCTTTTCACCTTCTCTCTGTATTATTAGTGTGTAGCACAATGTCATNTATAGTCTATACATTATGTGCTGCTGTGTGAATAAAATAAAACTTCTACAAATAGATTTACATATCTCAATATGACTGTAATAGTCTGACTATTGTGAATAAGCTAGGGTCAGGGACTGTGGCATGTTTTGGGAAGAGTGGTCTCTAGCCACATTTGTAAGCATAATATACTGTGTTTCCCCGATAATAAGACCTACCCCAATTTTTGCAAAACAGTCCAAAATAAGCCCTACCCTTAAAATAAGCCCTACCCCGAAAATAAGTCCTGTCCCGCAAATAAGCCCTAGTGAATTCCCTGGGACTTGGGGGCATGAGGGGTATAAAAGCTGGACTGGGGGACATGAAGGAGATAAAAGCAGGACTGTTTATATAAAGCTCTGTCAATGTTAATTAAAATAAGACCTACCCTGAAAATAAGCCCTATGGTGTTTTTTGGACCCAAAAAATAATAAGACAGTGTCTTATTATCGGGGAAACACGGTATACGTGTGATCTATAATCAGACCTAGCACTGCGCCCCCAGTACGTCTAGATCGAGATACGTCATTACACTTTGTTGCTTAAAAACCATTGAAGAGGGCNGCGGGGAGGAGNAATTATTGCTGCCTGCCCTGCTGTTTACACTGCCGCTTGGCTGCCCGCCTGCCCATAATGGTGTAACTCTACACAAGCTTCCAAATATGTTTGTGTTTTATTTATTATGTGTGTCATTGTTTCCAATAATAATAATAAAAAAGACTGTAATAGAAATATGCTTGGCACTTGGCTATCAACTTTGATATTATAAAGGTATTTGAAAAATCTGCTTCAGCGCCTACAGAACTGTATCTGGTGTGTGTTACTGACGCAAACATCTTATAATAGAAAATGTGCATGTTTGATCACAGAGTGACTGGTCTTCACTTAGCTATAGATCACAATAAAGGCAGTTGAATGGGGAATTATAAGCGTCTTTGGCTTTAGGCTAGTTGTAACATGACAGAGAGGGTCTGTTTCTGATATTCTGATGTAGTAGACAAGTTTGGTGATGCAATTCTAAAAGACATAGCAGATGGAGTAGAATCAAACAATGCAGCCTTTTATTCTGTACAGTGTCCCAGTAGGCCCTCACAGTGCAATCCTGTACATCCACACAATGAAATAATGTCCTATTATCAACTGGCTGGAGCTATGTCTTCACAACATGTATTTCCTTTAATACACGCACTTTCATTTTTTTTTTATCCCTTCCCTTTCTATGAAATTGATTCCAGCATGTAAAATTACTTTTCTTGTTCACTTTCCATTTATTTTGACCCTTGCGCCGAATTGTCCTTAACCGTTTCTGTTTGCTGATAAACGCAGCTCCACAGGCATGACTGAGTGTTTTCTCCAGCAGATGGAAGCAGTGCCCAGGAAAACCAATAAGGGCCATGTGTCAATGTCTTTCTCTGCTCTTTCAGATTACTGTTCTGTATAGCGGAACAGCTCATACTTGCCTGAAATTGAGAAAGAAACATTCTTTAGATGTCACACATGGTATGAAGCTTTGATTGAAATTATATTGCCCCCTATAAGGAGCAGAAAATGTTATGTTTACAAGAATTTTATCTTTAGCATTGTACTTCCATTTGCTTTGCTGCTAAATGTAAGCCATTATTTATAAACATTCATTCTGAAAATCTCACAGTATCCAGTAGAATAGTAGAAGCCTGCTGTGGATAGGTATAAACAGCTGCAGCTGTATGGACACACATCCTTTACTTTAGTGAAATTAAGGTAGCTTCGCACAATCACCAGATCCAGTAAAATGCCTGATTTCTCCTGGAAGAAGAGTTGCGGTGTGTACCTCAGGCACTTATGTTGGGGGGTATTTCCATTGTACAGTGTGGCCTTTGGCTAAGCACTTATACTATCCAGACTTCTGCACCTTCCTTATTTTAAGTTCGTATGGTATGGAAATAAGGTAGGGGGGGCATGTTTCTAGGGCCATGCGTGTAATGAGAGTGGGCTTGGAAAGCCAGATACAGCATCAAGGATCCCGAGGTGTGGATGGGATCGCTAATGAAGAAAATTCTGCTGGAGTTATTCAGAAACTGTGGTGTCTGCTTAAAATAAAGTGTTTACAGAATTNTAAAATCTGTTTTGTTTTACACACTCCCATGTTTCACATTTTTTTTAGGGGAGGACGTTGGTTATGTGGCCAGTGAGATCACAATGAGTGACGAGGAGCGGATTCAGCTTATGATGATGGTGAAGGAAAAAATGATCACCATTGAGGAGGCACTTGCAAGGGTAGGACTGAAAGATGCATATTGCCATCGATATACTGTGCTGTTACAGACCATATGGTTGTTAGGTTTTTATTTTATTGTTAATGTAATTTGCAATGACTTTGTAAATGTGTTTGCTTGTGCAGTACGATATATTGACAGAAATCCAATTAATTTCTTCTATCTTCCCTATTTTGTGAGAATCTGTGTGTACACTGGAGATAAGGGGCACTCTGTCATATGTTTTTGTGAGTGTCAGATCATCAGATTGTGTTTATGCAGCAAAAGGACAATGTGATATACACACCATTACACACAGTTCATCCAGTTGTATATTACACAGTGGATGAACTGTGTGCAATGGTACCTCTGGATGCCTGTCCAGGTACAGAATAAAGCATACGTCACAATGCTGGCGAGCTTATTGCAGCCACTTATCTGTCAAATAATGAGTTTAGATAGAAAAAATAACTACTTATATAAAATATTTTGTATCTGCACAATACTCCATAAGCAATTAGGTTAGAGTGTCATCCACGTGGACATGACTTTTGGCTGAAGAATGTTTTGTCATATACGATTGCATATTTAGCTCTGGATAAGGTTTATTGTTTGGGCGAGCCCTTACTATAAATTCACTAAAGGCTTCAGAACCCAAGTGGCCACAACTTGAGTTGAGTTGAAATCTGAACTGTATTGCCATTGCGGTTAGGTACTCAGCATGAGCAGTAGAAAATAACACATAAACTTCAAGCCACCTGGTGTACTCTCAACTCTATATCCGCCCATTGTATTTATACTCCTTTATCCTTCTTTTCGAGCATAACGCCAGCTGAGGCAGAGTATTAAGAGCTAAACCAACTTACAAGGGGCCCACTGTCAAAATGGCACATTTAAACATTGTTCTAGCTTCATACACCTAAGTTATGTCAATTTTAAAATAACTTGTGAAAAAAGATACAAAGATAGTAAATTTGGGCCCTTGTATATTTAATCTGGATCTACTTTAATTATAAAATTAGGATTGCAAGAGATCGAAATTAGGTTGAACTTGATGGACTGAAGCATTTTTTTATCCTCAACAATTATGTTACTATGTTACCATTTTTGCATATTTATTTTGTATTAATTAGATGAAACCATGTAAATGTCTAACTATAATTTCCTCTTATAAAAGCATGGCATACCATACTTCCTAATAATTCAAATTATTGCTATTTCAGTATTTGTAATGCTTATTGATTATTGGATGGCAAGCCCTGCTTTCAGCTTCTTAACCAAACCTAACAGTGCATCTTAACCCCCTTCTTAGATTTCCAGCACAGTTTTAGAAATGGGTAAATGACATTCCTAAGTTTTACTGTGGAACTGCAGCTGCTACTATGCCATTATCTTCATCTTTTCAGCTGAAGGAATATGAGTCACAGAATAAGACTCCAGGGTCCCAGGATTCAGCAGAATGGGCTGATGGCTCATATCCACTCTGTGATGGGTCTTCCAATTGCAATGTAAGTGCTCCTATTACTACTTTTTATTTTATGTATTTTTTTTAACATAATAGTATTTTAAGTAAAGTTTTTTTTTCTTACTTTCGTTCATTGGGTTACCAACAGGAGAAAAGTTCAGCCATACAGCACAATTAAGGTCCTTTAAACGTTTCCTAAGATTTTATGTTTTATGTAAACTCGCTGCTATGGAGTCAGCAAGCTAAGCATAGGGCAAGCATTGGTAGTTCACTGACAGGCATGTAACTGGTAACAGCAGTATAGGGATTGGCAAAAATTTTCCATACCTGTGACATACCAGATGTAGTAAACCAAAGAAGAAGTTGATAGGTAGGTGGGGAGTCTTCTTCCTATTCTTAGCTATAATTCATTTGGCTGTGAAAGGGGGTGTAGATATTGAGAATGAAAGAGCACAGCAAAAAAGTCCAATGCCTTTTAGGGATCAGGGAGAAGAGATAAGATTAGAGTCCAAGTCCCAGAATAGGGCAATCCTCAGACAGGTCCACCAAATGTGAGGGAACCAACCTGACCACTGCGACACCAACAAAGGAAAGAAGCAGTGGGGTAAATTAGCATCCACCAATCCGGGGTGTTATAGCAACAGTTATATATTTTATATGGTTTTTCTTTAAAACTGGTCCATTTAGGGTGGGTGGGTGGTCTTGGTGTAATCTTCACCTTGACAAGATCCCATATCTCCCTCCCAGCTCCAGTCTTTTTGAGTTATCTTGCAGGGAAGTGGTGGACACATCAGGTCTGCAGGCATCCAAAATCAATGTAGTAAATGCAGTAATTGGTCGGAGGGAGTGGAGAGGTGGGCTAGTATTGTGAGGAAGGCTCNATAGGGAGTTAAGCCCCATGTGAGATACCTCAATGTCCAGTCAAGCCCAGGGGAAACATGGGTAAAAGACTAGATAATACAAGTGAAGCCATGGGATCCATGCTTCCCCTCCCTGAGCTGTGGAGTTTCTTTTTTTATTGAAGCGAGACTGGTACAGATGTGGAGTTGGTAATTACAAATAAACGTCATGTGGATGCTTTGGAGGCCTGCAAGCTCCAAGGTGGGTTTACATACTAGGAGGGTGTGAAAAAAGTAACATAAACTGGGGAGGTTATTCATTTAACTGTTTGAATCCTGCCCAGCCATAAGACCCAAAGGTGCCTCCAGAAATACAGGTTGGCATGGATCTTCTCAAAAAGAGGGGGTAATTGGAGTTTAACAGTGTACTATAAGAATCACTGAGGTAGATGCCCAGATATTTTGGAAAGTTGCCGTCTAAGGTGAAAAGAGGAGGTTACTTGAAGCCCTCAGGAAATGTTCCAGTCCATCCCTCCAAGGCCTCATTTACCTCTGGCAGGAGTGTTGCATGTGGGCTCTGTTTCAGAGGATTTATTATTTATCATATTACAACACATACAAGACTTTCTGCAAATGTTTTATTTAATAAGTGACATCCAGCTTATAGAAGCGGGAAGGAGGGCAAGAATGATAGAACAAAGATGCTACGCTTAAATTAACAGATACTACCGGTATAGAGTTGTGTACTTCTTGCTTCTCGTTCTCTGGAGAAACAAAAAATAAAGCNTGGGATATGATGTGTTTTATGCAAAACGCTCTCAAAGCCCTGCCCTGTCTGATAAATGCATCCATTGCAGGGAAAATGAATGAAATTGCCAAATGTTTAAAAAAAACATTGGAATGACCACTGAACTGGTTGTCTTTGATAGGTTAATACTAAGCTCCCAGGATTCTTGGGAATCTTTTTCTGAGCGCTTATTTATCCTCCTGGTTTCTATTAAAACTTTCTTGTTCTTTTCAGGTTTCAGTAAGTTCAGTACATTGTAATAATTTACCTATGCATTGAAATACTTATGCATCTTGCACGGCTTTAAAAATATGCGAAGCTGCTTTTTGGCTTAAAACTGTTCCTCATAATTCTAAAATTATTGAGCACAGATTTTTTATCTTTCATAACTCCATAAAGTATTNTAACTTACCACTAACATCTATCCTATACCACATCCGTTGCGGACTACTTTCACCACGCCTCTACGTTTATGCAATAACTGTTGAATATTTAATGTAATATTTAATTANATTTTTATTATAAAAGTTTCTGGTTTTACATTTTAGAACAATTTCAACTTTATTTAGATTGGTACTCAAGCATATATAGTAAGTGTATCAAGGATTGAAAGATACGTTTGGAAGTGTCTGTCTAGATTGCCACTAGAAATGACAATGCTATTTATAATCCCAGTTATCATGCGTACCAAATATCTAATACGTTAAATAACTTATAACAGTTCCTTGTTTATTCATGGTACACAATGTTAGGCGTTTGTATGCTCTTTCACAAAAGCCCCATCAGAGGTTGTGAATATTTTAGATAGCAGTCAATTTGACCACCAGTATTTGTACTCTATTACCCATTCTTATGTCTATTACCAGTCTCACTCCAATAAAAAGGAATAAATTAACATCTTAAAAACATATAGTATCACAGCAGGGCAAATACAATAATCAAATGACAGTTACATGTTTCACAATTGAGAAATACATATAATAATATAAACTTGAAATGTATGAAACATGCTCACTTTGATCACAAGCATATAATTTATGTGCAATAAAAGTTAATAACATGAGTAAGGTTGAAGAAAAATTACATAATGGGACAAAAGAAATGAGTGATAACTATCACCTAATATGTGCAAAAGAACACTCTTGNAGATGTATTAAGACTTTTGTATGAGGGATCTATCCCAGTGTTGATGTAAATACCAGGTGGTGGATGCACTTATGTTGAGGATGTTTCATCTAGAACGACAAGATAGTATTTCATGGTAAATCTATTCACACCAGGAAGGAGACTCTCCTAGCAAAGTATGTGTGTGTGCANCTTTTCCCAAGGTTTTATACATTTGTATGTTTTACCTGGAATTCATTATGTGCAGCACCCAGCAGATGCATAGATTTATTGTTTGTTTTTTCTTGCTTGTTGTTTTTGTCTTTTAACATCTTGTGACCTGGGAAGCTGGGCAGCAGACTTTAATATTTTGCAGTTTGAAATGCAGGGCTTTGACCCTCTTTTGGGCATAGGTTTGCAATAACAAACGTATACCACATGGTCAAAGATATATGTCAAGATATGATCAAGGTTTTGCTTAAAAGTTCATTACCTGTAATAATCTGTTTTCATGTCCATATACAAAAGTGTTAAATGATGACCTGTTAAAATGATGTTCCTTTGTTAGGATAATTGTTTTTTGATCACCAACATAAATGAAGAAACATTTGTAGATCTTTGTTCTAATTCTAGACATAATGTAGTNAAAAGAAAGATTTGGTAAAACTATGGGTTGATGCTAATTTCTTCAGTCGTCCTTTTTCTCTTTTCTCATAGAATATTTCATTTCCTAGAGAAAAAAACGCATGAGAACATGCAGCAGAACATATGTTTTCTGTCCCCGAGAGTGTTTTAAATGTAATCCACTTCAACAGGAAATATTTTAGCTGAACACATCCAGTGACATCAGAAATCTAGAGGAAAGGAGTTAGGGAAGCATCTGCACATACTACAGCAATGGTATTATATACAGTACCTAAAGCAAAATGGAATTATCAATGTAATAATTTTAGTTATACTATGCCAAAGTTGTAGAGCATTCCATAGTAATGTCTTAAACCATATGTTACCACTTTAACAAAAAAGTCCTACTCCATTAATATAATAATAAAAACATCTACATTATTGAGTTATTANGTGGATATAATTAGGGATTATAGAGTATTAGAGTAACTTTCATTATAAGATACATTACCAGGGTCAATACATATCTTTTACCTTGGTAATTAACCCTGTTTACAGTGCTGAATTACCATGGTAATTCACAAAATACCCTGGTCAACACTGTTCACACTGAACCAGGGTAGTTAGTAGTAATTTTAGCGCTGAGCACACTGCCCGGGTAGTTCAGTCAACCAGGGAAGTTGACTGAATTACCCGGGTAATAGCCCTCTGTGTGAACAGGGTATATGTTATCCTCACCTACTTTAGTGACTTCTGGTGACTTGCCAATGTCAGTGATACTAATTTGCTTGTCTAGAAAACCATATGGAGTGCATAAAGCAACATNTTATTGTGCTTGTGGCATACCTGTATTCCACTGATATATTGTGGAATAATTCTTATAAACAGACAAGTCTGAGAAACCCAAGGTGCTGGANCTGTAAGAAGATAAAGAAAGGAGAGTGCCTAGAAGATATCACACCATACAATTCAGACAGAAAGGAAGAGAATGGGTTATCTTAGTGCCTTATTTACTGACCAGCTATAGCATAGATCTCTGGTTTAAGAGTGAGCAGAAACTTGAACCAAGGCTAGGAACTGTAAACGGCTATGTATTTTATGCCCATACCTTTTATACTTTATCTTCTGACAAAAATGTCTGAACAAGATGTTTGTGTTGTCTGCTATGAATTTTCCTTGATTCTTGTTGTCCTCTGATCTGCTTATATAAAGATGCCTCCATGGAGGGAAGGGGAAATAAGGGCAGCTAAAGAGCTTACAACCTGGCCAAATGGTTATATCCTTATTGTAAACAGGCCATGGTCCATATACAGGTAAAGTGTAACAGTATCATGGCTGCATCATAAATAAAGGATTTGAGTTTATATCGTAGTTAAAGTACTGAAGTTGTAACATGCATAAGACTCATTTAAAAACCAAACAAGCAGGAAATTACAGACAAATGTCTAGATAAATTAACAAAGAGGTATTCCATAGAACCCCCACACTTCCACTTCCTCTTTATTTTCAGAGGTCACATCCTTTTTTTTGTTTTTGTCTTTTTCCTGAACAAAGCCCTATATACTGTATCAGTGTATGCCAAGCAGCCTATTTACCCTTGTGACAATACATAAAAAAGGAAAGGAGTTTAATAAACACTTGTCAAGCCATATATTTGGCGCTAAAGCTTATGTCTGAAAGATAAAGCATGTATTCTTTTCATTTCATTTTCTGCAAGTATTTCTTGCAGGAAAGAAATGGATATTTAAACCTTTTTATAGTCTCCTCATGAAATCTGGTATCTAGTCTAAAGAACCCTGTTTAATAATAAGCATTTTATTTGGAAAAAGATCTTTAACAAAACAGAGGTTTTATTCTTTGTCGTATTTTGTTATATATATTCTTTATTTTTTGAAAGCCAGAAACATGTCAATTAGAACATAAGATGATGTAAAGAAGTCTGCAGTGATCACTTATCNTAGTATGGATTGCCATGGTTTTGTGTTTTTGCTCTGGGATATTCCCTTTGTGCTCTGGAGCATTTAAAGGGTCAGAAACCATTTTTTGTCTAACAAATTCTGTATTTCTCTGCTTTTTTTTGTTCAATTTCTTTCACTAAAATTCCATAGACAGCAATTAAGGCCTTGGAGGCCAGCAAGAGGTTAGCTAGCCTTCGTCAGTGAAAACAGGGATTGTTTGCCATATACAACACTCCCTTTTTCCTTGTGGTGAACAGAAGATTTGCTTAAAGCTGATGACTTATGCTTTTTTTTTTTTTTTTACAAGCTCCACAGCTCAGTGAGGATCCGGGGAATCAGTCAGAGAGGAGAAGGCAGCTAATTAAGTCCAGCATCCTCTTTCTTCTGCTCTCACCCCTCCTTTAACATAATAGCTGTGGCTCTCAAACCTTTTTATGTGTCTGATAATATAACTTGGAATAGCATTTTTGTGTACACGATTGATATCACATGCTGCTTTCAAGAAGTTCTTAATCACAAATTTGTGGACTTACAAGGCTGCAAGAATTAAGAGTACAGTAACAATTGTTTGACTTCCTAAATGCCGAAGCTGGTAAGTTTAGAGTTTATCCTACAGATCCTCAGATATTTTAAACTATTATGCAAACTGTTCACTATCTTCTACCATCTCCATCTCACTCTCCTTTATAAGTAAAAGTCTATTTAGGACATATTACTTACATAAACTTATTTTCTTTGTTCCTGAAATGACCATGTAAACGTATAGAGATGCATTTAGATCTTTCTTACTTTAATACCGTTTATTCACAATTGGATGCTTTTTGGGATTTTTAGTTATTTTCTGGATTGTACCCAGAACTCTGATTTATTCTAAAAAATGGAATGTGATCTAATACACAAGAACATTCTTAATACATTGGGTTAAAAGTAGTAGCGTTGTAGATTTGTGACCTTTTAATAATTTTNGGGGGTTTTTAAACTGAGGAATTGAGTAATTTTACTGCATGTTGTCTGATTCCCACTGACAATACATTGTAATCTATTTTTTGTAATAGAATATATTGTGAAATATCAGTTTATAGATACAAAAGATAAAGTTTGATTAAACATTTCTTGTATCTTTAATTTCAGCCACTTAACATTTTGCCAGGCTAGTTTTTACTTAATGTGTGTTGGACATATTTATAGTCAATTTGGATTACATATAGGAGTTTAACAAGTTCAGTGGCAATTCCTTGCGTCATCAATTTGCTAGGAAATTGGCATCGGCTCTTTTCTTGGCAATGATCTACAATTACCTTTTGCATTTTNGGCAGAGGGCAGCTCTCCCAAGGAATCTCCTGATACACAACGTAGTTAGAAGTATTCTTGTGATGTCATCAGCGTTTGCCTCTTTGATTAAAGAAACAGTAACCTCTAAATTAGGTCATAATGACTTTTTGCTTTGTGTAACATCCATTCCAAGATTTTTAATGTGTGTTTTTCATGTGCCTTTAGCTTACTTCTGTCATTGGTGTGAATGTTTTAATTGATATCGTGGTTAATGTATAGTGCAGTATTTGACTACCTGATTAAAGAACTAGTAACTAGCTATGTTTAACTTAAAATTCAGGCATTTAGACTTGTTTTAACTATACTAACATCTTATTGTACACAAAGATTTGAACTTTTTTTTTACTCACCTCNTGTGATCAGTCACATGACTTTGTCCGATGACCTGATAAAACATACTTCTTGTACTTTTATATAGTGGTTACTTGCATACTTGCCTGAGCTACTGTATAAAAACAGGGAAATTTATTTCATTTGAGTTCCAGTATTACTGAGATGTAGAACGTAAAGTGTTAACTGTTCCAGATGTCAGAAGGCTTCTAGCTATCTCTGCTATGTTCCATTGATATATAACAAGGTTTACTTGGAGGGTGTACACAGCATATTTACCAGTAAGATTTGTTTTGGCTGTTTGCTTACTTGCATATTTGGCACAATAATCTTACTGCTTTGATTTGACAGGGGCCATGCATCATTACCCTGATTAAGCTTTTAGAGAAGTCTTCATTACTGTCATTGACACGTTTGTGTCTCCCTTTTGGATTGTTGGATGGATGTGATACGGCTGGAAGTTAAATACAGGGCTTGCCAAAACCCTTTGTTCAAGGGACTGACTGCAACTTGAACAAAAATGTTCTTGGACAATAAACATGCCGGATATCATAGCTCAGTTAAAGCTAAAACGCATGTGAAAATTATGTTAGCATTGCTTGTTGATTTTCTATGGGTCCTTAATCTATCTAAAATGTTATTACATTTTGTATGTGTAATACAGTAAGTGTATATAAACATAAATATATATGTTTGAGCACTGATCTTTGTTAAGCTGTCAATACACTAGTGCAGGGGATTCCAACCAGTGCTACGCAAACCACTGTGTGGTGATACACAGTACAATTGGGCTTAGTTATATCAACTATAGAATCCAGAAGAATTAATATTTTATCTGAGCATTTCTAGGTGATGGAGGTAACATAGGTCTAAGCAAACTTGGAAAAGCTAAAGAGTAGGTGGCTAATAGCGTATTATAACAGGAATGGATAAGTGGTAACTGATACGCACATAAAAATGTTTGAGGACGGCTGCACTAGAACGATTATTGATCTGGTCATTTTAACAGGTGATTTCCAAAAGACCCAATAATCTAATCTGATAAGGTTATAGTTTGTCTCTCCAAACTGTTATGAACAGCTAACAATATTGTATAGCACAGAGATTGTAAGATTGTAAGTCTATATACACTTTGTTATTTCTTGTAAGACTGTTATCTTTTGCTTTTTTAAAATGTTAAAAGAAAAAAGTATGAAAGGTGCTATAGCATATGTAGACAGATAGGCAGTTGCTTCCAGCATTGGTATATTGGAGGTTAAAGATCACTACTGTTTTAATGTGAATTGTTGGGAAATACTTTGTTTAACTCTACTAGTACAGTTTGAATGATTCTCCCTTTTCCCTGTTCTCCAAAAAAAAAAAAGCCTGGCTGTGTTTCCCGTTATGAGAGCATTGCAGATGTGCGAAGGATATACTTGTTCCAAGAGAAGCTGAGAGGTTCCACCCTAGGAATTATGCCAACGTTCCCGTAGATTGCAGGCTAGTCTACTAGCAGCCAAATGTCCTTCTCTCTCTTTAAATGCTTTATTTTAATGTATTGGATTGGTTGCTTTGTTTTGGTAGAAAACTAAAGAGCCAGCTGTCTAACAATCTGATGTAATGTTTCCTTGGAAACTGGAGAAGAAACACTTATGTTTAGTAGTCAGCATTACAACATTATTATGCCAATGTTGTTAAAAAAATATATTGTGCCACAAGCACTGGAAATGTTTACCAGGAGTGCGAATGAGTCCTGTATTTGCTTTGTCCATGTTTTAATTTATATATTTATTTAAAAAACATTTATGAAAGTGTTGGTTGCCCCTCTGATGTTGTACAGTAAACAATTACACAGCCCATTCTCCTCAGCATCAGGGGTGCTGGATTTGTAAACTTCTACACTGTGCCAATGACGTGGCTACCTTTTCTTTTTACCTTTTATACAGTGCTCCCCTTATGAACAAAAAATTGTCTATTCATGATGTTGGCAGTCAGGAGCGCTTAACCAAGATATTTGCACTCAAGGAGGTGTTTAACAGGAGAGTGGTCAGTTGTTATATAAAAGGTGTTGGAGGGAAGCAGAAAACATTGGCTTCCACGATACACGATACGTTCAATCTTGGATTCCGCAATGGAATCCTTTATGCCTATGTGACTGTACGATTTAAGCTGGCCATTCACAGATAATTTTTTGCCTGATTTTTGTGGATTTGGGCTAAAAATCATATAGTGTGTGGCCAGCTTACAATCCAAAGAACGTTGAAAAAAACTCCTTTGAAAAGTTAGGGTACGATATTGTCATCAATCCAAATTCTGGATTTGGTGCCTACCACTTGCTGCACACCTTGGTGTTAAAGACATTTATCGGCACGATTTTCACTAGAAATATTGTTCTGGATGCCCAGCTTCTCTGTGTACAGCGTGTGGGTTGGAGAGGTGTGATTGTTCTTTCTACACCAACCACATATCATGTAATTTCTTTTTCTATCAACATGCAATGCAAAATATTATAGATCCACTGTAAGCATTGAATGTGAATCCTAACAATTAAGTACATTGATAATCTGAAGCAGAAATGAATTATTTATAACTTTTTAATGGGTTGCACATTTTGACCTAGATTTCCATATGAATGCAGTGCACGTATTGTTTAGGCACACACTTGTGGTTTTCATTATATTGTTCAATAAGGCATGCATACAGCGTATTTTCATGTACTGTTTTCACATACTGTCCACTCATTTGGCACTTGTATGTTTTGTACATTAATGTCGTAAAGAAATCATAACTTTCTTTCATACCGCTGGAAGACATGACTTTAGGAATCACACCACTTAATTTACATGGAAGTATTTGGAGTGTTCTCACATCAGCATGTAAAACTAAAGATATGATAACGTTATCATTGCTTCACTTCATTGGTTTCTTTTTCCACCAGTTGACAAATATGTTGCTTTCTCTAAACCTGCAGGAATCTTACTCTTCATTCAGTGAATTACACCAATGTTTTCATGGCTTTGTATGATCAGGTCCCGTTATGCTGACGTTGACATTTAAATGCTTTGATTCCACACAAGTTGGAATTGCCCCCCTTTTTATTGAAGCCTCCCCATGCAGTGTAGTAGCACCAGGGTCATGTAAATCATGATTTTAATCAAAACATTAAAAAAAAATACAGCTTTTGTTTAGATATATGTAGGTGGAGGCAGTGATCTTAACAATTCAGTTTCATTTTCACTTTTGAAGCCTGGACAAGCAGACATAATCCATTAATAAGTATGGTTAACAGGATGCCATTTGTTATTTTTTAAGAAAAAGACAGTTCCTGGTAAATCTAGATGTGCTGCAAGGACAAGACAAATGTGCTTAACATTCAGGTTCTGATAATGGTGTAAATCCTAATTCAAGAAGCGAAAGAACAACTACTCAAAAAAATCAATATGTAGCTGAATGAATCCGGGGTTGCAAATTAAATTAAACCAACAAATACCACATTCAGATTACCACCAAACACTCAATTTCAGGAAATTCCCGGGTATTTAGTGGTAATATGGAAACAACCATTTTTCACACTGGGGGGTATATTTACTAAGCTGCGAGTTTGCAGTGAGGGGGTATATTTACTAAGCCGCGAGTTTGCAGTGAGATTGGAAAGTGGAGATGTTGCCCATGGCAACCAATCAGATTCAAGCTTTCAGTTTCATTTTACACACTGGAGAATGTGAACTCGAATCTGATTGGTTGCCATGGGCAACATCTCCACTTTCCAATCTCACTGCAAACTCGCGGCTTAGTAAATATACCCCGAGATTGGAAAGTGGAGGTGTTGCTCATGGCAACCAATCAGATTAGAGTTCACATTCTCCAGTGTGTAAAATGAAACTGAAAGCTTGATTCTGATTGGTTGCCATGGGCAACATCCCCACTTTCCAATCTCACTGCAAACTTGCGGCCTAGTAAATATACCCCTGGATATTTTTACTTTGATCCTCCACCTGAGTAAAAAGAAGGGTTATTCCCGGGTAGGACCCTGGGCCTCCTGTAGTCTGAACGGGAACCCCGGTTTCTGCATTCACTACTAGTAATAAATAAAACCCCAGGTCTGGGGAGCAGTCTGAATGAGAGGATCACTTCCCTGGCAAAACCCTGACGGGTTTTTGCTGTGGTGGTAATCTGAACACAAGTTAAATTTGTATAATACAAAACATGCAAAAGATTGGAAAATGAAAAAGCATATAAGATGTTTGCATGCTATAGAGCCTTTTCTGTTGAGGACAAATGTGAGGACATTGGCAAAGACAAGTACATGTTTGACTCGGACTCAGCAGAGTAAACTACTTGTACTTCTTGTGCAGCATTTTAGTGTGTATTTATCCTAATACTGTGTTCATTTTGTTAATGTTCTCACTTCAAAAAATTGTTCATGTATTACTAAAACAAGGTGTAAACATCTAAAATAAAACAGTTAACAAAAACAAAAATAAATCTATTTTCTATGCAACCCTGATTAGCACTGTTTAATGGCCTTTTTAAGGAGATATCGAACCAGTAAGGGAAGACAGGATTAACCAAAATCAGCATCTGATACAGGTCAGCCTTAAATTACACACTTGCCATTTAATACCCTCATTTTTTTGTATTATCAGGTGATCGGGCGGTTATTTCTGTAGTAAGAGGTTACAATGGTTTTTCCAATAACAGATCATTGTCCCAGAAACGTTTGACTACGATTATTTAGTCTTTAAACAAGCTTAAGATCTATATCCCTCAAGCTCCTGATTTGATATTCCAGATTTTTTAAATATTTTGTACTAACGTGAGCACCTTACGAAGACATTATTATGCAAATGAACATTTCTGTATACATAGTCTTGTTTCCAGTTTTGTGTGGAAAGTTTGGAAGCAGGAGGCTGGGAAAGCTGATTTCGGGCTCTCCTGACGAGCAGTGTGGTGTGGGCAGGTCACTTGTGTTCCTGACTAAAAGCAAAACACAGCTTCTCACTAGGAGCTTTCTGGGACGGATGTCTGCTTTCCTGACAGCCAGCCAATCAGCTGCACGGGTCAGCTGTTCATTTGCTTTTTCTGCTTTTAATAATCTAGTACAGCACAAAGTTGTGTGTGGCTCTGAAATGTTTTCTATCCTCCTCCTGGGAGCAATAATCTCTAGTGTAAGCCCACCTTTTCACTCGGTACATGGCAGATTAGTGCTGTCAATACTACAGTTCTTACCTGTGCCTTCATGTCTGCATGACCTACCTTGTATAACAGACAGATTTTGCTTTAATTGTAACATATGCAATCTGTGTTGTGTAAAGACAGTCTTAAGTCCTAAAGATAATACTTATACATTGTCACTTTATCTCATTGGTGTTTTATTGCAATGCTAATTATACGAATCTATTGCATATAATAGTCTACTGGTCTATGTATACTTGTGTATATATCTGTGTATATTTGCACCAGATGCCATGCTATACACTACAAAATCCCACCAACAGGGTTGGCATTCCCCTCTGCTCACCTAAACATTAAAGGTGGGTTGTGGAAAGTATGTAGATGACCAATTGTGCAGGTTTTTAGCTGTTCTTATGGGCCACTGATCTATGTAGTACACTTTAGTTAGGACTGTGGAAACTTAAATGTTGCCATGTCCACCTGGAAGTGGAGTTAAGAAGAGTAGACTTGAAGAAAAAAAAGTCTCTATGGCCAGACTGAAATCTGAATCCAGTGTATACACAGAATATGATATGATAATATATAGACCTGCATTAGGAAGTGTAACCATTAATCTGTTATAAACCAATTAGAAATAATTTCAATCCTTGAGTTCTGCATGAGACATTCGTGCTTCAATGTTTTGTATACCCATGGAACAAGCAAGAAACCAAAACATAGGCAAGAGGACAAATGTATGGAATTCTCCTAGAAGTATATACTGTATATGGGGGAGCATGAAAAAGTTTTAATAAAATATACATTTTGGTTGTAATATCCAATAATGACAAGTGTAACCTGCATAATGAAGTACTTTTGTCCTTTGTCTCAAGTAGATGAGGGGAAGTTTCATATTGTCTATGCATTGGCACTGGAACAAGATTTCTGTTCCATCTTGTTCCATCTGCTGTCACTGCTGGAGAAGAGATGCATTTTTTCTCTTATTGTTTTATTATATTGTGCTCTTGAGGGGGAACATCTGGGCTACAGCACAGTTGATCAAACAGAAAAGTAAAGGAAATACATGAGAAAACATCTGACATGATACTGGCGAATATCTGGTGTATAGCTATTGCTTTGTAACCTTCCTGTAACCATTTCAATACATATTTGGATATTTTACCAGTAAGTCATTTCTAGAACAGGACTGTCTTGCTGCTCCTTTCCATAGTTCATTGTGAAGATTTACTATTCTCTACAAATGTCTGTTCTTTAGAATGTGCTGGGGATAAATGGCTGCTTCACTAATGACGTGTGTATAGATCTGTAATCCATTATGAGCAATGACCACAACTGTATGATTTAAATGCATCAATCTACCACATAGAAAAAGCTAAATGCAAATATGAGCTGTGATGTAAAACATTATTTAATTGTGCTAGCTTTTACCTATATAACATTGGGGAAAATGGAGGAATGTAACCCCATTTCAGCAAGGACATTCCCAAACACAAACGTTCTGCATTGGACATTCTGCACACCACAAAGGATTTATTCAAATTGACATTAATAATAATAGAATTTATTGGGATTTTTGTTTAGTAATTTAAGGGTTCTATTTTAATACTATACAGGACTATACTATGTTACAGTAGTTTTAAATAACAAGAATTATATGTTTTAGTGATTTAGTGATACATTGTAGTGATTGTCTTCCTACAGTTTTTTAAATTAGTGTCTGTTTAGTGGGGATAACTTTGGTAATGTAGACAAAATATAATCTTGGCTTTAATGGTCACACCTATGGTTTACCCTAACAATTTATACACAGCTCTAGAACACTTCCTGTTATTTTAGTTGTGTATCTATTTGTGTATGTGTTTTCATTTTCTTAGTCGAGAGAACAGTCAGAAGATGAGTCGGAGGAGTCGGTAAAATTTAAGAGGCTCCACAAGCTGGTGAATTCTACTCGACGAGTCAAGAACAAACTCATACGAGCAGAAGAAATGAAGAAGCCCAATACAGAAGGTGAATACTGTATACCATGCTATCTAGTTATGGACTGATTCATTCTAAAACCAAATTAAATGATGGGGAAAAGCAAACCATCCCTGCTTAATTGATCTGAACAGCAGTAGCTCATGTGAGCAGGAAGGATGTGGAAAAGATGCTCCTACAGATTACTCCAAGTCCAACTCAGGACATACAGAAAAGGCATCCTTAAGTGTATACCTAAGTTTATTTTTAATTAAAATGTTCTTGTAATAAGAACTAACTTTTGGGTACAGCTAACCAGCCTAACAAATCCTAAATGTCATGTGGGTTAGTAATGTGCAAACAGTACCATATCATATACTAGTGAAAGTTGAGCTATATACATTATATATTATATGCAGTTTTATATTATTTCAGTTATATATTAGTAGATTTGTAGATGTCTTGTACACATTGTTACTTTGTAATGCATATAATACTAATTTATAGATAAAGTAAAAAAAGATCTCAAGGTGAAATACTTAATTGACTCATTTAAAATATAGCAGCATATTGGATTCACATTCCATTCATATTTTTATTATATTTATATTTTACAATGATTCATGAAATGTTTTCTGTTCACAGGTTTAGAAGATGCAATTCACTGCACTACAATTGTGGATGATAAATCGGCACTTTATTCTGATGTTCATAAGAAGCCATTATGTAGAGCCAATTCACTGGAGAAAACACAGCTTGAAGGTTTGTCTGTATCCCCTTCATCTGGAAACTTGGAGACGATGAGTGTCAACCGAAAACTAGTAAAGACTTTAAGCAAATCTGATGGCCGTGGCCTCATCAAGCCGACAAAGAAGATTGGGACATTTTTTTCCTATCCTGAAGATGAAAAGTCACAAAAGGTTTCTCGCTCCATGACAGAACGTGAACTGAAGAAAAGTCTTGGTTCCTTGAGCCATGGGGTAAGTACAGAGAGTGTATGCTTTTATGACAGAAACAGGCACAAGCATCACCTTTTGGTTTCTCTGGAAGAGGTACAAAATATCAGGAAACAAATAAGGTTGAAGAAACTTGATTCTAACTATTCATGTGCTAGAACATTTCTCTGTCCGCGACCTGCTAGAAAAGCAACGTCCTCTCCAGTTTGTGACCCGCAAATATTCCGTCAGAAAGCCAAAGGTGGCAGCGGCAGCGTCTTCACAAACAGAAGGCAGAGGGTCCGTACAGTCAGTGAATTCAACATAACCTATGTGGTCGAGAGGAGTTTGTACAGTCATTTGAACTTAACAAATCTTGTACGACCGGTCAGTGACAGGACGCTCAGCAAGGCTGAAAAGCGGTGTCTACTTGAAGACGAAGAAGACGCAGAAAGAAAATGGGCTGCCACAGTGGACCGATGTACTAAGCGGGTTCTCTTGAGAATCCATCAAAAGTCTGTGAGTCAAAAGAGCTGCCTTGCTGTTGGCTCTCCACCTCCTATTGAGCTGCAGTCAGTGATGGCTTTACATAGTCCCAGCGATTTATAAATACTTTTACAATTTATTACTTTAAAAGATCTGTGCATAATAACTAGTAATCCCACATCCAAATATTGGCTCACTACATATTTGCAAACAGCTTGTATTGTTCCTATGCTAATACAAGACAATGTTTTATAAAAGCAAAACAAGTTTCTGAAATAAAATCTCTATATAAAAAGGCATTGTCCAAAAAATATGTATATTTACAAAATTCCTCCACTAGTCAAACAATTAACTCCATTGCCAAGTCCCTTCTTGTCCATTTTGTACCCATAGATAGATGCCCCAAGGCGGTCAGTATGCTGTGTTTGACTCAATGACAGTGACTCTTCTGTTCCTTGAAAAGATTTTCTTTTACTGCAAAGCTCTTCCTTGTGGCAGCTTCTTAATTGTAATGGCTTTGAAATGTAACCTCCTACTGCCTCACACATATGCCATTTAGATCTCTGTGTAACACAGGGAATGCATTCTCGTACAAATACTAATTTTTCCTGTGTTACACAACTCATTCCGGCAACAAAAGCAGGAAACCACACATTCTCTGGAATCAAACACATTGCTGACTGCAACCTCTGGGAGATGGTGATAATTCTCATTTTGTGGAAGTGGTCATCCTGTGTGATTTGTTTTGTGTTACACAACATTATGCATATCATGCCTTATTGATTTAGAAAGGTTTTTGTATTTGCATGCATGAACATTAAGAGCATTTCACTGCAACTGACCGTTTTATGAACTCTGTGTCAAGACTGACACAAATCTTCTTTTACATATGTATTACATTTCCAGTGGATTTTCGTTCTCTACCATTGTAAAGAAACTATACTATACACTAGATCCAACCAATAAGTAAAAGAGCCTAATGGTATTATGGATATTATTATTATTTTGTGCTTGTATTATAATGATACTTTTTTTGAGTAATTATTTATACTGTGTACCGATATATAAATATTTTTATTATAATAGTTCATTACACTTCATTAAATCTACAAGTGCTTATTTCTCTATCTGGAAGTAGACTCTCAGAATATAGCCAACTCCCTCCTCCTTTGTGGCACAGATTGTGTTTATTTCCCTAGTGTGGTTACAATCCTTTTGTTTTTAGAACCTGGCTTTTTTTCTGCTTCCTCCAGCTGCTTAATATGTTTTCTTTTCACTGAGCTCACTGAGACATCTCCGTGTCTAACTTTTGTGGTGTTTCCCTGATCAGGCTGACAAAAAGCCAGATAACCTGTCTGTTTCCTTTGCAAAACGTCATGTTTAGTAATTCATGCACTGTGTAGGAAACGGCACATTTTAAAAGGAAATCCAGAAATGGCCAGGGACATCTGTCTTAGGGGTACATTTGTATGCTTAGTAATGCTATGCTGCATTCACCAGTAGATGTGATTATTTGTGACTTTTAGTATTGTATTCTCACATATAGTCATGGGACGTTTATGATATGGTATGCTGCATTATATGTAGCAGCTATCATCGCATGAGCCATAACCAAAATAACAATGGCAGTATACAATATTTATGGTCTGTAGGATGGTTTTCTAAATAACTAATCACATTTGTAACATTGTGTAACATAACCTATATTATGGGTATACTTTTGACTAGCAGACATTGTAGAGCAAAAGATGGCTATTGTGTTGGTATATTCTTCTTTATATTGACATTGTACAGCTGTGTATACTTTATTCATCACTAGTTAAGTTTTGTTTACAAGTTATTACTTATATGGATGTAGAGTTCAAAATGAGTCATGTGAATTTAAGTCCATGCATATCTTTTGTGTTACATCTACTATTGGAGTAGACACAGTATTTGCTTTAAATGGACATTTACTCGCTGTAATCACAGAAAAATGCTCTCCTGCATACATGGAGAATACATTTCTCATTGGATTCACAAAAGTATTTGGATTAATGATCATAATGGAACAGTAACCAAATAGTAATTGTGGACCTTCCTTGCAGATTACTTATAATCGTTATTAGTCGCTATTGTATTCTTGCTAGTATAATTTGGATTAGTTTAGTTACCCATCAGGTATAATTGACATGCCACACATAATCCATATGAATTATTTCTGTGCCCTGTATACATAAGATCACCTTATTGCATATGATATAAATAGCATGCTGTATTTCTAGAAGGAAATGGCCATATAGTGATTGTAGTATAGTAATTTGTAGAGAATAACATATAATAGTTTAAGGGGGTTGTAATGTTAATGTTTCATTAACCTATATTTTGTAACAGATTTCTGTAAAATATATTGATAACATACTATTACGTCTATGTGTTAATTGCTCCTGTTGTACATTATAAGCAAGTAATAAAACAGTGACCTTTCCTGTCCCTTTAATAAAACCGTATAATGGTGTAAATAGCTTTAATTGCCATACAGAGGGGAGGGCTGAATACAATGAACAATGAGCCATGTGGTTGCCATACGTTTGCTCATCCTGCTGAGATTCTCTGTAAGTAATGCAATGTAACCGAATTGCCTGCAAACCAAAATGAATACTAAAGGAAATCTATTCATATTTATAGTGAATGAAACCCCATCAAACACTGTTTCTTTGAGCATGAACTACCATGGTGATGCATCCAATATCTCAACTTTTTATTTCTGTGGTTTCCATCTTGTACAGTGGCATATGTTTTTGTTTATTGCCTGATTGATGTTATTTATTATGCTTGCTTTTATATTTCCATAATTTATCTCCTTTTTTCTATCTCATTGTTTTTATTGCTTCATTCCACAGAGAACATGCAGCTTTGGCGGATTTGACTTAACTAATCGCTCCTTACACATAGGAAATAATGCAGACTTGTTGGTGAGTTTATATTGAAATATTTATATTGACATTATGTTGACTATTGTGCTTTAAAATGCTCACTGCAGCAAAAAACATTTGTAAAACAGAGCTGAATTTGTAGGAGACTTATAACCTGCCCATAGATATAGTATGTTCCAGCATCGGTTTAATAAAATTAGCCTGCTCATGAAGCCTATAACTTTCTTATAAATATGGGTTCACAGAAGGCACCAACAATTACTGCAATGACATGCCCATTCATCTTTAGTAATGTTTGGGACACTACCAAGACTGGGGGAGATCTTCCAGAATTCCAGAATCGTGGAGCGTGGGTCAGACTTTCACATTATTTCCACAAATGACATAATCATGGCTATACTGATTCACTACAGATGGTGGGGGCACATAGCAAAATGAACTTCCTGGTTGCAAACTATTAATGTCTAATGGCTTAATTAACTGTGAAAACAACATAATCAAGGTAACAGCATAAAATTAACCCAGGAGGACCATCTTTATAAATACAATAGGGGATAAAAAATGCTTGATTGCTTTGGAAATATTTGCATGAAGGACAGATCTCGGTTTTTGCAGTCACACATTTTGTTCCCCACAATTTATACTGCCTTAAACTATTGGCAATGATTTGGTCAAACACGAGTATCCTGGATTACTCTTACAGGAGAAAGATGGAGAGTTCATTTATAAAGAAGTCTTTAAATCCCCCACCACACCAAGAATCTCTCTCGGTAAAAAAGTGAAGTCTGTCAAAGAAACCATGAGGAAAAGGATGTCCAAGAAATACACAAGTTCTGTGTCAGAGCAGGTCAGTAGGAAATTTACATTCCTTTCCTGCAAATTGTTTATTGAATTTAAGCTGTTTTAAAAACAGAAATAAGCCTTTGAATTCTGGAGCCCAGCTGTGTTTGGAAGCCACATTGGCGGATAGCAGAAAACGCTGCAACAGCTACCTAGCATATGGATGCTGTGTGCCTGCCACATACTGCATATTTGTGTCTCCATCAGTGACATCCAACAATGAAATGTCATGTTACATGCGTTAATCAGCATGGTTTGTTACTACAGATCCACACAAGCTGCTGCTTTACAGTTGCGGTGCTTGCAGCTTCCTCTGATGCCTTCTGTTTGGTGGATGGAGGTTCCTCCAGGAAGGTGACTGCAGCTGCAGCATTAATCGCATCTGGACCACCCTACCGCTATTTGTTTACAATTTGTCACTCACAAGGATAAAATAGAAAACACACAGAGCATATATTGGCACTGTCTATGAAGTGCAACATTTTTATTAGATTTACAAATACAGCTCAGAAAAAGTCGGTGGATGTCACTAATATGTTCTCTGGTTATATATAATTATAATATGCAATAGGTTGCTAAATTCCAAACACATTAACCAAATGAAACAAGCACGTGAACATTCTGCTAAGCACCGCAGCTTAAGGAAAACTCTGGTATATTTGTCATTAAGAACACTTTCCTGAATCACTGTTTAAAAATGTTAACCACAGTACACATGCTTTACCAAGCACTTTCTCTGTACATAGACAAATGCTGCCCTCTAACTTCAGCATAACTGTATTACAGATTGACAATATGTTTAATGCAGTGATTCTGCAGAAATATGAGGGCTGTGATGTCTTTCATATAATAACTTTTACTAGTAGACAATGAGAAGTGAGTCTTTCTGTTTATGTTCATGTCTTACTATTTATGAAGACATGATTTTGGTTGTATATGATATGATACTATGGCTGCTGTGTTACCTAGTGCAGTACTGCACAAATATCAAATTATACAATGACTAAAGCCTAAATTTACTAAGCTGAGAGATGTTGCCCATAGCAACCAATCAGATTCAAAACATTCTCCAGTATGTAAAATAAAACTGAGTTTGAATCTGATTGGTTGCTATGGGCAACATCCCCACTTTTCAATCTCCCTGCAGTCTCCCTGCTTAGTAAATCTAGACCTAAATGTTTATGGGCAAACATTGGCCATGAGCTATTTTATTTTTACACCATCAAACTAGTTTAATATTGCGTAAACAAAGAAAGGGTTCATATGACATAAACCAGTGTTATTTACTGATGATAGGAGCCATCAATCTATGGGGCCACGAAGACGGGAAAAGGCTGGTGGTGTGCTTCTTCCTGTCTATTACGGCACAGCACACAACAGTCTTTTTATAGGTGGCTCTATGATCCGTGAGCTAAAAAGACGCAGATTTTCTCCATTATGCTGTTTGCGTAAGGGAGAAAATACAGCAAATCGGCATTGAATCGGCCCCTATATGTTGCAGAATATGTGCAAAACAAATGTATCATTGTAAATGAGCATGCTATTGTGTATTCTTTTTATGACCTGTTCAGTGCAAATAATCCAGAAGAGTATTCTATAAGTGTGTTGTTTCAGTAAGCCACCCTCTCTACTTTCAATAGAAATAATTATGTAAATGGAACATTATATGGCAAATAAGTTTAAATTGTAGGTTAGATCTACATAGAAATGTATTACTTTCATATAAAGTGGTCCCATGTTATACAAACAAATGCTTAATGGCTTGTGTTTTTTTGTGTGTATTTAAAGTGTATACCTTACTATGACAACAACAGAATGTACTGGTATTAACTGTAGCCATTAGATCTAGTTAGAAAATATCTCCTGCTTCATTGGCTTCTATATTCTTTACATGGTCCTGTCTTATACAAGTAATGTACTGGACATGGAAATCTGTATACAGTTTATTAAGCAGTCTACATATAGGACACACCAGTCAAAAGCCTCTGACTACAATTGACTATCAGCAAATGTCCTATTATAGTATATATTTTACTACTGCCTGCGATTCCCAACAGTGCTTAAGAAACACAGAGGCTCACAGCAGGAATGACATGGGCCGATCCTGCTCCTCTCTGAAATGATGCATTTAGTGGGTTTTGCCGCTCAGTATATTTTATTCTACTACATAACTACAGCAATAAGTTGAATTCATGTTGTTGAGCTGTCCTGTGTTTCCATGGTACTTTGAGACACACAACACTCAAGGGTTATATTGGTTCAGAGATCACGTTGCGTCTTCCTCTTTTCCAGCTGAGTTGCTACTGTTGAAATGAAATCCATTTGCTGCTGGTCTTGTGGCACATAAATGATAGGTTTCATTTTATTCAGCTTTACAAGTCGTCGTACGTTCCATGTACTTGGCCTGTCTGAGCTCCTCTTGGCGTCATTCAAAGACAAGCTACTATTTCTGCACAGTGTAATTTTCCTTAGCTAAACAGTTTGTCTATGTTAATACTGAGTTGGTGGTTTGAGCTTGTCTACTCAATAGTTTAATAGACCCATAAAAGCATATTTGCTGTGGTCAGATCCTAAACATGTAATTCCTGGCATGTAAAGTGCATGCATGTTAATTTAAATAATTACTAGAGCTGACAATGAGTTATAACATTATAGAGCAATTTCCCGAACCATTTAGTCATTTAATTAAAATGAAGCAGAAGCAATTAACGTTCCTAACATTTCTAATCATCATCCCATGATCCCAAAATGCCGGAAACACTTGATTTATAAGCAGTGGCAGAACATAGACTTTTATATTGGGGGAAGGCTTGTGTCAGCTATGAAAACATATACAAATAATGCTTCCAAACAGAAAGGAGCTCAGGCATTGCTGTAATGCCCCAGTGTGACATGACCGTAGTGCACCCACAAGCTTTCCTGTATGTTACATGCTGGCCGGGCTCTTTAACACCTGAACCCTTCTGGACACAGCAAGTAAGATTTCCATAACTGTAAAGAGCAAGAGGAAGAAATAAGGATTGACCCTTTCATATGCTTCTGTTCAGTGGTCGAAGTGGAAATTTAGAAGTGGGGGTATGGACATTCAGAAGTGGGGGTATGGAAACACAGAAAATAATGGAAGTCAATGGGGATTTAACATTTTTCTATTACAACAGTGGGAGAAGTGCCGGTATGTCATACCCCCGTATACCCCCCCACTTCGAGCCCTGCTTCTGTTAAAACTATTGTTTTGGGCTTTTTATCAATGGGGTTGGATTCTATAAGATTTCAGAATACAATCCTTTAGTGTATACATAATAAATAATACATTTTTAGGTTTTTGTTCCCCATTCAAGACATTTATTGTGATATTGTGTCCTTCTTTATTGCATATATAATTTATGAGCTGTCTGGAAGTGGGGTTAATATTTTGACTCTCTTGAAGGACTCCAGCATAGATGGGACGCCTGGCTCCCCCGAATCTCCTCAGCCCCCCATCAGCACACTTGAAAAGCCAAAACTTAAAGCAGGGGGCTCTGTGGAAAGTCTTCGTAGCTCCCTGAGTGGGCAAAGCTCAATGAGTAAGCATACACACTATACGTTTTATAATGTTTTCTCCAAATCCGTGTTTTGCCTGTCAGAATCATGTCCTATTCTTTATTTGGATTGTACAAGGCATTCTCCCAAGCGGTGTGGATAAACAGCTTGCTACCACAGATGGTTTTCTAGTTATGTCTGTTTAATTGTTGTCTAATGTCATTTACAATTGTTTCCATCTTCATTTAGCAGCAGAACTATATATGTTATGTTAAAATGACTGCCTAATATACTCATTCCTTTCACTAGCTTCTAAACTAGACAGGCGTCAACATACAAAGTGCCAATGCTGGAGCAGAGAACAAGGTATGTCTAGTTGTATTACTGACAGTTGTTGATCTGCTTTTGCAGGTGGTCAAACTGTTAGCACAACAGATTCGTCAGCCAGCAACAGGGAGAGTGTTAAGTCCGAGGATGGTGATGATGAGGAGCCACCATACAGAGGACCCTTCTGTGGTAGAGCTCGTGTCCACACTGATTTCACTCCAAGTCCCTATGATTCGGATTCCCTGAAACTCAAGGTTAGTAAACAATTGACTAGGATTGGATGTAAATACGTTTGGTTTAAATTGGTTTGATGCACTTTTAATTACGTATATACTAATAAATTCCTAAAACTAATAACAGACTACAACAGCCTATCTACAATCATCAAATACATTTGCACTATTGAAAGTGTAACTGGAGTAAATAATTGTTAAATTACTCCACCATAAGCTGTTTGTAGCTTGCTTGAAGCATTCTAATTATCAAACCATTTGACTGTTTTCATTGCTACAGAATGGAGACATCATTGAAATTATTAGTAAGCCCCCGATGGGCACATGGATGGGCCTTTTAAACAATAAAGTTGGCACGTTTAAATTTATATATGTGGATGTAATCAATGAAGTTGAAGAGAAACCTAAACGACCTACAAGAAGACGGCGCAAAGGAAGACCTCCCAAACCCAAGTCTGTAGAAGAACTTTTAGAGCGTATCAATTTAAAGGTAAGCCCTGGTGGAACTTTATAAGCGACCCCAGGTTTGATGAAACGCACTTTAATCACTGGAAGCTGAGACAAAGGTGCAACGTTGTGTATGTAGGCTGTGTTTACGTTACCATTCTGCATTTCATCTACACATTTATACAAAATAAAAATAGAAAAACAATACATACACTTAAAGGATGTCTTGTGAAAGTGTTAAATGTGTACATATAGTAAAGCTATATAAAGCTATACATATAGTAGCATTGATGCACATTCACCTAAATAAATAGGATCTGAGAAGCAATGTCTCTATCAGGGCTGTCACCACTGTTTTGCTCTTGTAATGACAGACCGTGATAAAACATATGAAGATGAATGTACTTGTTAAATAAATACAAGTAGTAAAGGAAAAATTTAGTACTAGGAGATCTTCATGCATCCATGCCAATGTGCGTTTCGCTAATGATTAGCTTTATCTAGGTTGTTTTGAATCATATCTGCTGATATTCAGTATCTTATCATAATGATGGAAGTCTATGGAGGTTTATGCACTGTGGTGATTGCAGTGATGATGTTGCTGATCTTTAAATCTGCATTTGTGGAATTGATGTATCTATTAGCTGATGTATGCCGGTTCAAACATCAACAGTGTTATGAAGTTTTTAGTGTTTATTCAAGTCTTCCCTGCACAGGAATGATTAGTAAATAAATGTGATGTCTAAGTTTCTCCTTACATATACACAGAGAGCCAAATGTATTAGAGGGTAGAAGTAGAAAACAAGATTTATAGAATAACTTCACCACTGTACTAAAGCCACCATGCATGAAATCAATTGCTTACATTACACAGTGTATTTAATAGAATAACTGAGAAGCCTGTAACACAATATGATTATTTATTATGATTCTTCACATATGGGCTGTACAGATTTTGTGAGCATATTTGTTTGTTGCAAGACAATTACTCGCCGTTCTGACAAATAAGGAGTGCTGAAAGGCATACAGACAACTTCCTAAAGGAGATTCAATTAAAGTCAGACCCTGTTATTACTACTGTGCTGCATTTAAGCGTTCTGTATTGTTGAGAAATGGTAATCATCACAATTTTTTAACATGATTTTTGTTCCATATATTGCAGTCTGGTACCAATCTCAATTTATTTGTACTGCAGATAACAAAAATAGTTCAGAAAAACATCTGTTTTCTTATACAGTGTTTTTTCATTTACATTTTGGTAGTGAGTCAATAAATAGGTGATCTCACAGTTAATGCAAATTGCACTTCAAAGTAACAGTAAAATGAAAATTCACAACGTAACACGACAGTTAGTTTTTGCAGTATACAAGGTGTCCATTTAACTTAGCTTTACAGATTTTTGTCAATATTCAGTTGACAAAATGTATTATTTGTTTGTTACAGTTGTCTAAAATTTTAAAAATCTGTTTTATTTCTTGTCTACAGGAGCACATGCCAACTTTTCTCTTTAATGGATATGAAGACTTAGACACGTTCAAACTTCTAGAAGAAGAAGATTTGGATGAATTGAACATCAATAACCCACAGCACAAAGCAGTTTTACTTACAGCTATTGAGCTTTTACAGGAATACGACAGTAAGAATCACTTTACCACATCAATCAGGGCATTGGGAATAAGGGACTGAACCAATCATTGCGTGTATGGTGTTATTTACACAGGTTTAAAGCATAAATGACGTCACTAGGACAATCTGCTCATGTGCACAGCAGATAATACTAGTGCATTGTTTCCACGTACAGAGATTCAGTTTTGTATATTTATAAACATACAAGGGGACAGTTTTCTGAATTAGCATGCCTTATACCATCTGAAGCAGATCAGTGCATAAAAGATTTGTGTCCAGAAGCCTGTACAAGCAAGGGAGTGAACTTTTTCTTTCTCTCTCTGTCTCTCTCTCTCTCTCTGTCTCTCTCTCTCCTCTTCTTTTTTGTAATATCAGACAATGCTGAAGAGCAACAATTCCCATTCATGTTTCTGTATAGTGCCATCTTGTGGAAGACCATTTAATTACAGCATACCATTGCTGGGTAGTATTTATCAACAATGTACAGAAACTAAACACCAGTGGAGCTGATCCAGAGCAGCGCTGTACCTAGAAATACCTAAGATCCACCCATATCCCCACACTCACCAGTTTACGCATTCAGCTGAAGATAGCAATAGTAAGATAGTAATCCCAGTAGTAAAATGCAGTCTTTTTCCACACCTAGCATGCACAAAGTTATCATCATTTATTAGTGCAAGAAAGACCTTACAAAAACTGCTGGCCCACTATTGTCTAGTTGTACTCTAGACCATGAGTGCGTTGCTGTTCTGAAGTAAAGACTAATTTGATTTGAGATATACCAGCCAGTTTTAAGTACTACTAATGTGTTTCTCGATTTCTTTTGTGCAGGTAACAGTGATCATTCCGGGTCTCAGGAAAAATTACTCACTGAAGGAGAGCGTAACAGTGGATGTTCTCCTCGGGACTCTGGCTGCTATGAGAGCAGTGAAAACATGGAACATGGTAATGACCGGAAGTAACATTGGCCATTAGGCCGATGCATATTGCACATGCTTTTACACTGGCCTGCATGCTAAACCCTCCATGCGTTTTGCATTGACGAGAGGGAAAGTAATGCAATGTTTAAGAGTAAGTTAAGGAGTAAGGTTTCATTTGGGATACCAAGAAATCATATGCTATATTTAACTGGCCAGAGTTCTTCTAACTGGTTTCTGTGGACTCTTTTGTGCTCATGTTTCTGCTAATAAGGATCACCATGTCTGGCATTCTTATTACTCCCATAACACGCACAAAGCCTCTGCCTGTCTGCCATTTTCATTTTCATCCATTCTTGTCATGTTAATCAAGAGAAGAAACTCCACTAACACCTCCTAATATGTTCTGAAGAACTAATCTGAACAAATGCATAAATATGTTGTGGAGTAACATATGCATTTTGTTATCTTTGTATTACCATTTTTGTCGGATTGTTAACATTTTGTATATTGTATGTGCAATGCATGTCTTCACCAAATGACTGTAAAATAAAGTTTGACCTGACTATTACTAGCATATAGAAACAGACCTTTTAGAAAGAACTACAGAGCAAGTAAAGCTAATATTGCATTTCAATAACTGGTAATGGATGTATATATAAAGTTATTGCCAGACGCCACTCATTCAGTAATATTAATATATCTGCCTATAAATTACCATTTATGGCTTTATTAACAGTATTTGTTACATGGTCAACGCTTGTTTATTTCACTATATTCCTCTTCATAGAACCATCAGTAATCAACTTCATTAATTTACCAGAATGCCTACAATAAGTTACAGTAGTGGTCTTCATGGGCATCACTAAATCATTGAGAAAAGTTTACATTTTTATGTGATATAGAGATGTTTTTATCTATTGTTTTGATTTGTATAGTTTTATTTCATTTATATAAAAAAGAAAATCTTACATTTTTTTAAAAAGAAAGCATTGCAAGCATCTTTTTATCGTATATTAATACCACCATAAGTAATACAGTCCAAGGAAGAAATAATTCCATTTTTTTTTTTTTTAAAGAAAACAAGTTTAGCAAAGTTTTGTTTTAATGTGAAGTAAAACTGGGTACACACTGGAGGTGTTTCAAACAATTATTGTTTTAAGCACATGGTATTATGTACAAAGTACAAGATGTTTGATAACAAAAACAGATGCTGTCAGTGTGCATAGTCATAAATAACGATGATAATAAAAAATGATTACTAATGTATACTTCAGTGTGTACCCAGCATTACTTAATGACATGGGAATATTCATCTCGCATCAATCGCAATCAATATTTTTATTCAAGTTACCTGACTAATAAACGTTGGTGATCGCAATAGACTTTTTCTACCTCCCACACCTATTTGCCATATGAGGGCCTGTGAACAAATTGAATGACTGGTGTGTATGTGTGTGTAGTTCATTTACTTTTGTTAGTTACTATTGTTACTTACATTTTTGTATGACTGTATGTTTACTATGCATTAAGTACACATACAATCAATGCTCCAGGCTTTACAATTAGTAATTACACAATTGTTAGTCTCAGTTTCTCATTCATAGCATGGTGTTTTTATGTATTTCAATGTATTTTTTGTTTTATTTTTCACCCTACTAATGTAATTTAGTTGTAATATTTGCTTTGTACAGTGTAGAAAATAACATCTAATGTTGCGATTGACAGTACTGTACATTGTAGAGTCATTATAAAGCTGTAAGTAAAGATCTGTTGCTATGTAAATAAAAACACATATAGGACTTATTTTTCTTTATAAATCAATGTTAAGTACTTTGTATAAAATGTAATAAAAAAAAAAGTGCGCTAGTAATGTGTGTCTCCTTGCTTTTTGCCTTGTTCATGATTCATGTCTTAACACAGCTTTGCCATGTTTCTAACATCTAACACTGCATTACTTAGTCGCTTCTTCATTACTTAGGTCATCCATCATTGTGTTGCATATTGTGCTTTTTGCATTTACATGCCTATGTATCTAATATCTCAGTTGTGAATAACTGTGTTGGCTGCCTAGCTTGCTTTATTTTGCATGTTCTTTACTATTTCTATAATTAAACAGTCACGGGTAAACTGTCGCCACCAATTATTTAAAAGCTGTATATATGAAAGGTGTATTAAAGCTGAATATTCACTGTGATGAATGTGAACACAAAAACCATTTGCATTGTCCATGTGTGAACCTTCCTCCATTCCTATCCAGAGATAGACATCATTTTCACCAACTACCTTCAAATGGAAACACAGAATGTGACGGCAGAAAACAGCTATTTGGTCCAACCAGTGTATTTGATATTTTCAACACTTTAAAATGATATCAAGCATGTTTACATTGTTCTACTGTGTTACAATGCAGTACCCTTAGATGGGAGGCCATTTTACTTATCAACTACTATCAGTGAAGACAGACTAGGTGACTAGGATCACAGCTTGTGCTTTGTCCATTTGCTCCATTTATAAACAATGAGAAGAAACAGTGACCTACATTTACTAAACTGTGGTATTGTGAAAAGTGGGGATGTTGCCAATAGCAATCAAACAGATTCAAGCTCTTTCAGTTTATAAATGAAACAGTTCTTGAATCTGATTAGAAATGTGGGGACGATGCCCATAGCAACCTCAACAGTTTAGTAAATTTAGGCCTGGATATCTGGAACAGATTAATGCATCAAACACAGTAAGGAAACTGTAAAGGAGATCAAACTGTTGCTAAATTTTATAAAAAGGTTGTACAGTGGTGTATAACATATGTTCCATCTCTGTGAAAGGGATTTTTACCTCCTAAACTGCATAGAAATAACTCGCCATATTTCATTATATTTTACCAATTAAGATTAGTCATTAAATAGTTGCCAAATGCTTCATTTTAAAACACATGAAACAAACCTGAAATAAGATTCTGGTGTAGTCACTCAGCAATATGTGTACAAATCCTACACAACACTATTACCTCTAGTTTATAAAAGCCTTGCATTCTATTTTTAAAGTGAATGTGAACTATGTACAAATGTTGTTATTTTAAATACTTGTAAATCATTAGACTAGTGTGTACATTGTGTTTACATGATGTATTGCACAGGGTACAAGGTCCAGTATTTATATATAGAAAACACATGGGAATTTTTTACAAGCTACACTGGAATGTGATCAGCAGCGTCCAGAATGCAAACATATGTATAGTGTACACATGGCAATTAAAAGGTCAGATAAGCCCGCATTCAATGATTGACATACATTGATGCTAATGGTGATGGGGTATAATGTGCGGTTATGAATTTTCAGAAAGTACTTTTAACAATATACCTGGTTGGAGGTACCAAAAAGGGGATTCTTCTATCATCCAGTAATATTACTAAACCCGTATACATATATACATGAATAAACATTTTTATTTAAACAATTCATGACTTTCTAGACTTGCATATAAATGAATATCAATATGTTTTTGTTCTCTAGCACTATAGCTATCAATTTCTAAGTAATAATCTGTACTTATTGTAAAGAGATGCTGCTGACTTGAACATTGCTGGGTTGCTTGTTAGCCAGAGGCTAAGAGTAATAGGGGAGAATAGGTCCAGGATGGTTTCAAGAGTCGCTCCACAACTGATGTGACCATTTCCACCTTCCACCATATTCCTATGGTGACCTGGCACCCAGGATTCATCAAGTCCTGCTTTAAGGACACATGAATTTTCTGCATAACATTGCTGTGTTTCCCGACTTTATAGTCTTTTTATTCTTCATCTCTTTGTAGTTAGAAATTAAAAAAAAAAGGATAGAATCTTTTGGAACCATTTTTAAAGTTTAATTAAATGCATACAGATATCAAAGAAGGGTAGAAAAAGCTTTAAAAGGTGCTGTAAGCCAGAAGCAGTCTCTCTTTCTCTTTTAACCTGCTTGAAGATGAAAGAGGAAGGATTCATTTCACTCAGAAGCCCATGTAAAGAGATGATATCTTTTATTAAAAGAATGTACTACTGAAGAACAAACTCTACTGCACAGTCAACCAGTTTTATTTCATTGTACTGTATGTGTGGATGGAGTAGGGAGGGATTCTCCATTTGTACTTCATGACTTTCTCTTGCACAGGATGTTGCCTCCTTTTATTTTGTTAAGTTCAGGATATTTAACTGAATGCAGAAAATGTATAAAATAGTTAAACATAGCTGTTGCCTGGAGTTGCTTATAAGTATGATTCAGCCCAACATCAAATAGGCAGAGTTTAAATAATTTGTTATATGATAATTTCTGTGCATTATTATTGGTTAATGAATGTTAAAAGCTGTATATTCTAATATGTTTTGTCTTCAGGGAAAAGCCGTTTGACATCTCCAGCATCCCCTGTGTCCCCTCCAAACCAGCTCATTGACTATACAGGGTTGAAAATGAACGTGAATAGGGAAGCCACACATGGAGGAAGTGAACAAGTGGGGCAAAATCCTATTTATGCTACGTGTACAAAGCCTGGAAACAGACGTAGCCTGCCAGTAGCAGTTTATACCAGTTGTGAGCATGATGGGAGCACATCACTTAAGATCTGGCCACGATCACACTCGATGAACAATATTCAGCAGGAAAATGAAGGTGTTAGTAAAAAATTAGTCGTTTTTTCACCAGATGAAAGGAAAGAAATGACTGATAGCTTTATTGAGGAGGAAACTAGAAATATACACGGCAGGCTATCTGGTAATCTAGACTCAACGACTAAGGACCAAACTGCTGATCATGTTCAAAGCACAAGGACATCTCATTTACAAAGCCACAACAAAGGCCATGCCATTTACAGCCCAAATGACATCCCTCACATATCTTTGGACAAGACGTCACCTTCTTCTGGAGAGACCAGGGTACCAGCAAAAATACCCTCACAACCACCCCCTGTCCCAGCTAAAAAATGCAGAGAGAGACTTGCTAATGGACTGTTTCACCCTCCGCTCAGTGCTACTACTTCTTCAAACATTGAGGAACCCTCTTCTCCTGTTACAAATTATGGACAGTTGACCACAAATGATTGCTCCCTATTTCCTACAGAAGAATCTGTTACCCAAATCTCTTCCCGGCCTCCTTGGTTGTCCAATCAGCCAGAGAATTTGAGTGTCCCACAACATGCTGTAAAATTAGGACCTGTGTCTGCAAGGAAAATCTCTTGTGGCAGAGGAATGGATCAAGAAGTATTGATAGAAAACAAGTTAGAGGCTGAAGAGATTGATCTCACAGAAGAACCATATTCAGATAAGGTACACCCAACATTTGCCAATTGAACTTATGAAGCTTTTTACTATTGTTTTAGATGTTTAAAGGAGCTACATAAACTACAGTGACAATCATAAATTTAACAATGATACAGGCAAGACTAAAATATCAGCATGATTATATTAGGCATGATCAGCACGGCTAAAGCATATTACATTTAAAAATCATTTGTTTACTGGGGGTATCTTAAAATAGCTATGTGTTGCTATTTAAACCCCTTGGAAACCTTACCAAAAACTTATTTGAAATCCTTTAAAAAGAAATAAGTTGTTAGTTGGGTACATTTTTAACATTATTGCAAGACTGCTTTATGTGCCATGAGCTTGATTTTTAGAAAAAAAAGATCTTATGATTTTGTTATATGAACGTCGTAAATGTCACCAATGGTACAACATCCATAACATGTAGTAGTAATAGTGTGTATGAAACGTATTACAATCTATGCACGTTTTACATGCAAGTCTACTATGCATTATGGCCAGTTTTATGTAGATGTGTACAGTCACAATTATCTAATTAAATGGTCAGGAGAGATGATTGTCTCAGATCCGCTGGTAAATTTGTATACTTGTATCAGTTGTACACAGCGTTACACACTTTTAGCAAAAGAAAAAGGATAAAGCTATAATTTAAAATAAAATGATTTATCTCTAATTTATGCTGCCATTTGTTAATTTTAGAAGTATATGTGAGCAGAGAGGGAAAAGGGACATAGACAGATGAACTCAGGTTCTGTTTGTTTATAACACTGTCCACTGGTGATCATTTTGAAAAGACTTATGTCTCCAATATCTTATTTCCAAAAACCAAGGTGAAACAAACCATTGCTTTCACATTCTAGATACTCTTAGTTGTCTAATCAGCTGCATAAGTCAAGTTTTGTATATATAGATATATCGATTACTTTTAATTCTGCAATGTTAAATTGCCTCCATACACTCAGTATTGTTAATGCTTTGCATTTGAATTGAATCTTAAAGTGTAAGTGTAAATAAGGATTTTAGTTTATGTGAAAACAAAACATAATATATGTATCAATGTCATACACAGCCAGTAAGTGTCCCTAACATTCATAAACAATTGACCTTCTCTTTATGTTGCAGCATGGTCGCTGTGGTATCCCAGAAGCCTTAGTTGAGCGATATGCTGAAGATTTGGGTCTTCCAGTAAAAGAGACTGTGGCCTGCATGGACCAAATTCGTGTTCGGCACCTGAGAAAACAGCATCGCATGGCTGTAAGTTTTCTTACATTCACTTTCTCCTCTCCTTAGGGTGCATGTGTCTTTTACTGTATGATAATTATATAATTTATTCGAAAGACTTGTTTTGGTGTGATTGTAAAAGATGGCTGTTGAACAAGTGGGTTCAAATGTTAATATATAGCACAAGTTAATAACCTTAATAGTTTATAGTAGTTACACTAAAATAATGGGATTCTATTTTTTTTCTATAGGTGTATATATATTTGTATTATTTATTTGGCTATTTAAAACAATATTAAAGGTGTAAAATGTATGTACTTTGTATTATATAGATCCCCAGTGGAGGACTCACAGAGATCTGCAGGAAGCCTATTTCTCCAAGACACATTTCATCTGTTTCTGATTGGCTTATTTCAATTGGACTTCCTATGTACACCCGTCCTCTAATGGATGCTGGTTTCACCACATTAAGTAAAGTGCCTGCTCTTTCACAGACTCACTTACATGGAGCTGGAATAAAGGAAGACGGGCATATAAACAAACTCCTTGAAGCAGCAAGACTTCTAAAATCCATCATGCCGGAGGCTATTTAAAGTGTGGACCTGTTGCATCTGGAGACCACTTGTTGCTGCCACATTTTAGTAGCCTGTGCACAATGAACAGAACATGAATATGTTAGTTCACTTGGAATCAGGCAACTGATACATGGCAGACCTTTGGAAGACTAACCAGTTTATGGGTTGATTACCTGACCTTTTAGACTGTGGAATAGGAGAAGTGCTTTACAGTATCTAAACTGTTTGCTTTTAGTTCAATAGTATCAGGCACAAGAACATTTAGGCCAAAGTATGACAATGATTTTTTAATAAATATAACTAATACAATCATGCTCTTTCATAGTATTGGGAACATTTTTGTGGCTTAAACTAAAGTAACACTTATTTTGCCTTAAATATATTTTCAAGTAATTGTTGTGTCACGCCAGTGTCTACTTATTGTCAAAGCACATGACCTGTTGTTGTGCAATTGTATAAATACGTGTTTTGGAATACTGCATGTTTGCAGATGTTAACCATCACCTTTCCATGTTAAAAGGCCCCAAGGAATATATTTCAACATTAATTCAAGACCCAGCACCATGTATCTGATAAGGAAGATGTAAAGGTGATTGCTGAGGAAGAGGTTTTGTATATTCAAAATTAATGCACCATTTACTTATTTGCAGAAATTGGAGGTACAAATGAAGCAAAAATGTAAGAATCTGTAATTGAAGGCCAATTATGGTATAATGGTTCATGGTTATGGTGTTACCTCCTAAAATGACATTTCAGGCATGTGCTTGTTTAAATTCATTGTTCATTATAAGTATTTCATAAAATATGTATCTAGACAGAATGCAAATCATTCTTATGAATGTACTGATATGTTACATTAAATACATATGGAGAAACATTTTCACACATTCAACCAGTTGATCTACAGATAAATAATTATTGGTTATAGAATGTCTCTTGTTTCACATTATTTTGTTGCAAACAACTTTTACGAATACTTTTTTATTAATAGATATAACGTTTATTTAGCAGCTACTTCTTGAGAGACAATGCTATATATGCATTATTCAATGTAAATGTATACACATGCCATTCCACTCCAATGCCTCATTCTTCATTAAACATTTTATCTTTCTTTCCTTTTTTGTGCATTGACATGACTGAAGACAGCCAATCAGATCTTGTCCCATCATCAGTGTGGGGTTGTTATTTTTTTTTATATTCCTGCATGGCTTGCAAAAAATTTTATATGTTAACGTTCAACTGGGTATTACGTTTTGTGCTTCCAAAATGTTTTCATCGAGGGTGCATTCTCCTGCTACCATATTTTACAAGAAATGGTGCACTTTGTTTTATATAACTTTTGTTCACCACAACTCTACACCAGGGCTTGAAGTGGGGGGTGTATGAGGGGGTATGCCATACCATACCATCACTTCTCCAACTGATTTCATAGAAAAATTATAAATTCTTATTCACTTCTGTTATTAGTCCTTTTTCATACCACCACTTTCCAATACAGCGTTATAGTAATTGGTACCTCATCATTAAATCCTTATTACCATATCAGTTCTTCTATGTTTCGTCTTCTGTTGCTCAGATAATTTCTATATGCAAAATGTTACCAAAATTTTCATGAATTAGTTTAGAAAAAACATTCCTGTACAGTTCATTTGCGTTGTGGCTATTTGCAGAGATTTATTTTATTCCAAATGTATAATTGTATAAACAATATATAACAACATATTTTAAGAACTAATTGCAGAAATCTAATACATGTTAATAAGACCAATAAACTGTGTAATATTATATTGTTGCTGGCCCTAGAATGTTTGAGGTGATTATATAACCATATGACGGTAGAGCATATGACTAAGACACTGTTTTGTAGACATAGTGGAACATATGTTTTTTTCTGAAAATCAGAAGTATATATTTATATATTAGCTTTATTAATACTATTCCACTTTGTGGGTGTCAATTTAGGTTGCTGCATTCATAAACCTACATACAACTGGAACAACTACAAAATCAATTCATTCAGTCTTTTAGTTACCTGCATTATACGGTTTATTCGATATGTTTGTAAAGTTTGAACAATATGTGCTGAAACTAAAAGTGTTTCAAGGGATTAACAAAAACAGATTATATCACCTGTATATTAAATAATTCAAAATAATTCATAACTGCAAGTTCAACATAAGCACCCAAATGTGATTGCAGTGCTATACAAGCACAAAATTACTGTTATAACTTAAAAGGAAATGCATAACTGAACATATGCATTTTTTCCTTTGAAAAAATGACTACATATTAGCCATAATTTTGTCATTTATATTTGTCATTTTGTAAATGACATATATTCATTATTTGTTACTAATAACCAGCTTTTGTGACAGTATGACTTTGAAACAGTTGTCACATGCTCTGCCAGTAACTGGTTGCTTAGTCCCAATATGTACAGTATATAATATGCTCAATAATCTGCTGACAGAATAAAATACTGGAAAAATGCATTCCACATACCATAAATGTATGGTTTTTATAACACAGTAGCCTCCTTTAAAAGGTGCACCCAGAATTAGCCACGTTGTCTGAACTGGGCTAACAAGTAGTTCTTCCTAACAGTGGGCATTTTAGTAGGCAGCACATTCTCCAGGGACATTGTATGCGCTCTATTGTATACTCTTGTTTCAGCCATTCCATTCTATATAGTCTTTGTATAATAAACTGTTGAATCCATATATGCTTTGGAAGAAAATTTACATTAAACAACTAACTTTGTTGCACTTTCTGTATATGAAACCCATATTTAAATAACTTATTTTTCTCCATTCTCTATTCAGAAAATGTAAGTAACTGTAATATACATGATATACACATGTGGATGCAGTTTGCTTCAGGCCAATAATGCTGTGTATTGTAAAATAAATAAATAAAGATAAATGTGTAAAGATTGTTGTACTCGTCTAGCAAAACTATAGCTGACAACATTTTTTTTTTCTGTGAATCAAAATGTCTATAATAGTGTCATTCTGTTCATAAGCCAAAATAATAAATACATTGACTTAACATTTTGTCTGTTCGCTGATTTATTAAAAAGTGGAAAATATAATGATCCTCCAATCAAGGTATGATAGATAATTATCTAAATTATGCACATATACATACATAAAATACCAATATGGTATACATGTCAAAATAAATGATTAAGATTGTTTAGAACCAGCACTTTTACCTATGTATTTAAACTCTTATCTATAATTCGGAGCTGGGAAACACTTGAGATGACAGAAGCTCCACATTTTGAACATTCAGTGGCAGATGTAGGGGGAAATTCACAAAAGTCGAGTTAGGGCAACCCGCGGCTGCGAGTTTATCGCAGCCGCGAGGTTACAAGTACGCAGACGCGAGGTCACCGCGTCTGCATGTTGTTCAATGTAGACGCGGTGACCTCCGCCTGCGTACTTGTAACCTTGCGGCTGCGATAAACTCGCAGCCGCAGGTTGCCCAAACTCGAGTTTTGTGAATTTCCCCC
>JABWIB010000395.1:48868-62512 GCA_016617825.1 Platyplectrum ornatum
GAGGTCACCGCGTCTGCATGTTGTTCAATGTAGACGCGGTGACCTCGCGCCTGCGTACTTGTAACCTCGCGGCTGCGATAAACTCGCAGCCGCGGGTTGCCCTAACTCCCCCGTAGGGTTGCCCTAACTCCCCCGTAGGGTGAAACCCACCAAAGAACTGTGTGGTATATACAGCTGTATTTCCTGGAAACATGATAAAGAATTGTGCGATTCTTAATTGTAAATAATATTAAAAAATAGTTTGTTAGATATCTCAAACTCTGCAGACAGATAGGAAAATAACTTTGCTCTCACAACCAACTCACATAGCTTTACCAATACAGTATTTCTTCACAGAGGAACACTAAAGATCCATCTTGGCCTAGAATGTGTGTAAATCCTTGCTTTATAATCCTGGAAACCAAACGACTTGTACCTGTAAATAAAAGAAATTGTGTGGTGCAGTATGTATGTTCATCCAATAATCAGGATCATGAAAACTCACCAGACATGGGAGCCCTTATGCCCCATGTATTGCATGTAATGTACGTATTTCTCAAAGATCACTCCAGTCCAGAGTACAATCTAGTTGCATTATTAATTCATCAAGGATTAAAAATTATTTCACATGCATCGAGCCTAAGACTCTGATTCAGTCACAAGCAGTAAGCGGAAAGTGTAGTTTGCTTTCAATCTTACTGGTTTTTGGTTTAGGTTAGAAAGGAGATTCAGGAGCATATAGAAGGAGATTCAGTACCGGATACTGGTTTAAATATAGTTCCCTGGACACCCTTAGTTTCTTTGTCGTAATGCAGTGCACTGTAGATACAGTTTGTTCAGATTGTATGAATTTATCCAATCTGAAAGTATCTTAACACACAACGGGGCTGATCCAGAGCCACGAATTAGATTAATTTGCAACCCTTACATTGAAATATAGATTTCCTTAGCTCTACATTTGTACCAAAAAAAAGGTGGAAGTGCAACACTGAAGAAGAGATATGGGGCAAAAAGAGCCTGACAATACAGCAGATTATTTGGCAGATACTATAAGAACCAGTTATATAGATTTCCATAGCATGTCCTCTTAAGATGAATCACTAAATATGGTGGGATTTTTTTTATAGCAGATTATCTAACCTTCGGGTGAAGGAGGATATATCCTTTTTTTGCTTTTTCACATTTATATACAAAGTACACCATCACCTCATTAAGCATTATTAAGTATGAAGATACAACTGGTATATAGGGTGTACAACATCCCACTCACTATTTTTAAAGAATAATAAGTGGTGACTGAGACACCGACATAGAGATAAATGTAAAAAATGCTGAACCAAGACAACCCCCAATGGCACATAAAAGCACTTGCATAGTTAACAAATATTTTGAACAATCAATATTTAAAATCCTTTGTGATGGACATGTCACTCCTATACATAGAATCCCCAAGAACAATCAGAACTTTGCATCCTTGCTCACTTTATATACCCTACTCTACAGCAAAGGCGCTTGTGGGACTTCCCTGCAGCAGCAGCTTCCTTCAGCAACTTATAGAAAGGGGGAGCAATAGGCCCGTTGTCTGAACAAGATGTTCACAATCTTTGTGCTAAAGAATCTTAGCTATGAATGTGCGAGGAGGAGCTCTAGGAGGTAGCTGGCGGGTACAAACAAGCGCAGAAACTGCCTGATAGGAAATTTCGCCCTTAGTGTGGTAGGCAAGCACATGAAGCAATGGAGGTGGGGGGCATCGTTTTCTGCCCAGCGTGTTCCTTGTGGAAAAGCTATGATATCTTTTAGGAAGTGCAGGATGTTTTTTGCCCTTCCGTAGGAACTTTAAAGGAAATCACCTTGAACTCCTTGAATCACCTTGATTTAGGGGCCGAGTCTATTATGGTAGGGAAATATTGCATATTTTTATACACGCCTCAATGAGACGCTTTTGTTATTCTGGTCATTCTACACTCCAATACCAATTTAGAAGTAAATTGTTTAGCAATTAAAGAAAAACTGTGTTATTTGGAGGCATTTAAAGCAAAATAAGCTAAATCAATTTATTACTTAGTCCGATATTAAAACTAGCATAGCATCTGTAAATTGATAACTATGCTGTCATGCACAATTATTGGTTTGATATATGTGGGATAAAATAGACCTATATTAGCAGCAAATACAGACAAAGCATACAACATTACCCCTTTTTGTCTGTTCATTTCTGTGCTATATTTTATAATGACTTGTCCTGAAATAACTTTAAATATAAAAATATATGACATTAGGTTCTGTTGCAAATGGTAATGAAAAAAAATCAGGCTGCTGGGAATGGAGGGTTAGGGAAGTGTAATGGGAGGGTTAGGGGAATAATTCTACATACTATCCTGTCGCTGCTTGAAACTGCCATTTCCGAATGTGCTACTCCTGTGATGTGGTTCTGGGGTTGGGACAGCCCTGGCGGTAAAAGGTTGTCGCACCAGCACTCACATCCCGATTAAAAGGTGGAGCATTTTATGTAGGACAATACATGTAGATTGTTCTTGGATTTAGCAGGTGAGCTATTCATTTATTATTAGAGCATATTAAAAATATAAAATCTAGATTGCATGAAATTTTTTTCATAATCATAATCATATAAATCTGCTGTAAACAAGACATTTCAAATAGACATTGATCCATAGGATTTAACCATTCAACATGAATCCGCATTAATTATCAACAGCTTGTAATATTCCATAGATAATTCAGCTGAGAACATGTGTTGTACACCTACGGCCAAGATCATTAGCAACCTGCTGGAATTACTTGTGACATTTACCTTACTGGCAGAATGATGCATGTGAAAACAGATGCAGATCAGGATCACAATATCTCACTAGAGACATGCAAATCATTCAGTAAAGTTAAATGGAGTGCTCTAGGAGGGCTCATTGGTGACTGCAGCGAGGGTTGTGACAGTCTCTGAAGCCTCTTTACACATGTGTTCCCAGCCACAACCACCTGTTTACTCTATTATGAAATAAATGGAAAGTAATATCTTGGCAATAAACTTGTATTGTAGTATAGCTTCTATTGTAACCCCTTACACCTGCTAGAAACGCACTGCTCCATGAAAATGAAATTCATTTACCACTATAGGAATTCATAGGTATGGATTTCAGCATCAGGACTGACATTGCAATAATTAAGCCGACAATGCTTAATAAGGGTTGGGATAATTGAACAAAACAAATAGAAAGGAGCACTCAGAATACAGATAATAGGAATATAAAAAAAATAATTATTTCAAGTATAATTTACTCAATATAAAATATAATTCAGAAAACTTTAAATATATAGTGTTCTTAATTAGCAAGCCAAAAAGACATTTAGTTATTGGAAATTATGTGGCAACCAAAGCAGCAATTACAAACATGAATTGAAACTTTTATAGCCAGGTAACCAAAAAAATACTGTATGTATAATTTGCAATATTTTGTTTAGTTTTTTCAAAATTTTTGTGATATTGTAGTAACTTTGTTTAAACAGTTGCGATAACGATGTATTATTCCTTTTAAACATATACCACACTGCAGAGAAATTAATATGTGTGTTTGATGTGCTGTACTTATCCTCAGATGGGAACTAACTCAGTGCTTTCAGCATCCGTATCAGTGCTAGCAAAATTTTGAGGGGGCCCCCATCTCAGGTCTTTGCCATTATTCATATATATATATATATATATATATATACTGTCTGTATATTTGTATATATTCTGTATATATATATATATATATATATATATATATATATATATATATATATATATTCGCCCAAATGGAGTAGCACTCACAGTCTTGTACTGTACATTTTCATTCTTTAGTCAGGTTCCATAACAACAATAGGATAATGCTGCGCAAGGACATCTACTTACCGTTGTAAGTCATGATTCACGTGACACCCTGAACGCCACACTTGGGAGTGATGTCACTGGGGGTGTGTCTAGCGCCACAAGCAAACCTCTCCAGGTGCCGCTAATGCCGTCTGACAGGTAAGGGTATTTATTGTCTGATGTTATGTGTGTTCAGTAAGTTTATGAAGTAGATGTCCTGACGAACGTTGGTTGTGCAGCTGGAACGTTGACTAATTATCCTATTGTTGTTATGGAACATGATTAAAGAATTAAGATTTACTTTACAAGACTACTGCTACTCTATTTGGGCAAATGTGGATTTTACTATGACTTAAGCACCTCAGCAAAATATTTCTATTTGGAGTTCGGTTCTACTGTGTGTGTATATGTATGTATGTGCATGCGTGTGTGTGTGTGTTTACTTACCTCTTTTGTGCTTCTCACCTTTCTTTCTTGTTCTTCATTCTCTTCCTCCTCGAGCAGCCAGATATATATACATACACACATAGATAGATAGATAGGGCTGGGGGAGAAACATTGAACACAGCGTGGTTGTTATGGTAACCACATCTAACAAAGCAGTAAAACCCTAAAAAAATTTGATTGATGTGACCCCTTTCTGGAAATAAAGTGCTGCTACAATTTGATGAATAAAATAATGACAGATTCCATAAAACCACATACACACTACACATACTTCATACACATACACACTACATACACATTTTATATACATACACTACACACACACACACACATTCTATACACATACACACTACATACAGGACCTGATTCATGGCTGCGCAGATCGGCTCTGAATGGCACGGATTCGGGCGCAAAGCCCGACTCCGTGCCTCTGCGACTCCACGCCCCTTTTCTCATTTACATATGTGCTTTTAGCAGGGCTAAGCCCTGCTAATTGGTAGCGCAGCCTGCACCATGTCTGGACATGGTGCAGGTGTAGCACAGAGGGAACCGAGGCGGGTAATGTCCTATGGACAATTACCTGCCTCATTAACTGGAAAAAAAAAGTTAAAAAAAATACAGCATCCGGGGCCTCTCCGTTTTGTCAATGAGCACAGGGATGCGGGGCATACGGCATGCCCCTCTCCCTGCTCTGTATTCAGAGCTGCCCTTTTGCGTGCGTCCGCCAGAAACCATGAATCAGGTCCACAAACTTCATATAAATACACACTAAACACACACACTTTATATACATACACACATTATATACAAATACACACTACATACACACTTTATATACACTACACACTATAAAAACACACGGACAGAAGATACAACAGACAGAGGTGAGTGACTCCGACACGTAGCCTCTCAGCCTCTTCATTGATCCCGGAGCTCAGTCACAGGCACCCCTGCAGGCATTACATGAAACTGCAGGGAGAAAGCCCCTGCATCGTAAAGCTGCAGCCAGGGACGGGACCGCAGTGACAGGGATTGGTAGTGGGGTGCTGTGGGTGTTATGGGGCTCCCCATAGCTCCCAGGGCCTGGGCCCCATAGCAGCAGCACCTCTTGCACCCTCCATAGTTACTCCACTGTTCTTTGAAAGCATGCAGCTCTGAATAGTACGCTTGGGGGGGCGGGCATGCGATCTGCCCATCTCCCCTGCACTCTAGAAATGTGAGCCACCACTCAAACATCATAAGAGCTGGCAGTAATACAATTACTGTTGAAATATCTTTCTATGCATTTCATTCATAAAAGTAGGCAATAGAACTATGCTGGCTTTTATGAAAAAAAAATAACAATTGCTTTTATTTTAAATTCTTTTTATTTATATTTTTAACCCCTTGCCTCCCTGCGCCGTATATATATACAGCGCAGCGGGAAGGTCTGTAACGTCGCACGCCATAAATGTACGGCGCTCGTTTAACTGTGCATCGCGGTATGACAAGAAAGTGATGGCAGCTGCCATCTGTACTGCTGCCGGGAGGACCAAAAAGATTGGTTATTTCTGTAAATTGTTTGGTATGTAAATTTGGGGGCTGATTCAGATCTGTCAGTCTTCTTATAGTTAGCACAGATCCTGTGCTCATTTTACACAAACAGGCTATTAAAAAAATACAAAAATAATACAAATAATTATAAAAAAAATAAAAAAAATGAAAAAACTAAATTTACTGTGTCCGTGTGTGTGTGTTTTTAAAAAAATGTTTAGTTTTGTTTTTACTCTGCTGTTACAAAATCTGGCATAGTAATCACGGCAGTTACTATGTTCAGCTTTTGTGAATGAAACNAATGTNAATATTTNCAGCNNTAAAAATNGATTTTCACATTAGTTTCATTCACGATAGCCCGCATAGTAACTGCTGTGAGTACTATGGCAACTTTTGGTGAATGAAAACCTGTAAAAAACAGGAAAACAGGAAAAATGTTCACACTACAAAACATCATTGGGGTCAAACTGCTCACTATACCCGTTTATCAGTTCCTTGAAGGGTGTAGTTTATAATATTGTAATACTTGTTGGGGGATTTTACTCTACTGATACAAACAGTGGCTCTGCACTAAAAAAGTGTCAATGCAGCTCCTTCACTTCTGACCCCTGCGGTGTCCACAAATAGCGTTTTACAACCATATATGGGATATTTCTAAAATCTGTCTTGTGGGTAACATCTGTCCTGGTTAACATCGGTCCAGAATAAAATGGATTAACATGGAAAATTTTCAAAAAAAATTTTTTACCCTCACTTTGCATTCATTCTTGTTAAACACCTAAAGGGTTAACAAACTTCCAGAGTGCTGTTTTGGATATTTTGAGGTGTGCTGTTTTCTAAATGGGGTCATTTATGGGGGTGTCTTTCACACAGGCCCATATATATATATATATATATATATATATATATATATATACATACATACACACACTTTATTCATAAACCTGGGGTGTTTCTAAACATTACCCTGGCAATTGTTGGTTATGACCTGGTATTTACCTTGTTCTGTACCACAAGTCTTATGGCTCTTTCTCTAATATGTATATTCACATATTAAAGATTAAATTAGGATCCAGGACGGCTTCAAAAACATAGTATGTATAAAATATAGTATATAATAGAAGTGTATAATATACATATATATATATATATATATATATATATATATATATATTTATAATGAAGAAAATAAATAAACTTACAATCATAAAAATAAGTTGAAGAGACAACCACAAGAGGGCACTAGCTGCACATTACAATGAAACAGAAATGTATCCCTTAAGGACTAAAGGAAAAGTATTGTGTAAAAGGTGATATTCAAGATTTTGCTACTCAAAATTACTGCTAATCTTAGGTGATCTTGTGCTTCAAACACCAACTGTTTTTTAAGGACAAAAATGCTAAATTGTGAGAAATGGGAGTTAATAGAGATTATAAATAACAGTATCATGTTTCCTAATAATAAATTTATACTAGACCTGCTAGACCATAATGTAACCAGTATGACAATGACTAGAAGAGATTTCACATTACTTGTATTCAATTGCTCCATACAGTTGAAGTCCCGATAAAGTAAATTGTTTGGTATGTAAATTTGGGGGCTGATTCAATTCTTTATCACTCCCCTTGCTTATAGAGCCAAATATATACGTTTTAGCCACCTGAATAGCTGCAAAAAATCTCACAACCAGCTTTTTTTGCATCTTACAGAAGAATTGAATCTGATTGTGAACTAAATATATAAAGTCTATAACATAAGGTTAACATAACATAACAAACAACACAAGACTCAACACTAAACACATTTATATCATAAATCTTGAAAGAAGAAAATGGACAGATTGAAAGGGCCAAATTCATTGTGTCCATATTAGCTATATATAAAATAGAATTTCTATTGATTTAAATATACTTAATAGGCTAGTGGACAGATTTTTTTCTCCAAAGGCCAACATTTGCCTTAGCTATGCAGTATACTGTTACCAATACTGCACCATACTCTAAGGAAAGTTAGATATTCTCTGTATATAGATCATACTTCTATTAAATAAAAACATTCAATGTCTTTACCATATAGATGACACCAGCAAAGGAAACCTCTGTGGTAGGTACTGCAGTGGTATAAAATTGTATTCTAGCTTTCCACTGGCATGGCCCTAATATTAATAGCACATTTTACAGGTTGTGGGCAGTAACACAAAGCAGTTACGCATATTAACACCAGATGGACAAAAAATGAAACAACTTTACAGTCTCGTGAAACAAGCGAGGCCTATGGAAAAATGTTCTATAAAGCTTGGCAACTTCTTTTTAAACGCCCGTAATGAGGTTGTCAGTGCTGGCTGTCATTAATTAAAGGTTAAAGGCTAGATTAAGCTGAATGTTTGCTTTTACCATGTGTTCACTGGGTGGACAGCTAGCAAGTAGATTGATTATTTTGGCAAAGAGGCTTCCATGCCAACATAAGTATGTTACATTTGTTCTTCCATAGTCATGTTTCAAAGGTCTTGGTGGAAAACTAGAAAAAAATTAGAATCTATGTGTATTTTGGTCAAAGGTAACAATGTTTAATAGACCACTTCCAACTTTATTACGCTGAGCAGAATGGATAGTGAGATTCTTAGAGGAAAAAGTTCTGCAATGCTGGTCTGTACCATCATTTATAAGAAATACTATTTTCTGCATCTGCTTAAATCTAATGAATACTAGAAAAAGACAGTAAGTATTTTATGAGAATTTCTTTCTTTCAATTGACCATTTGTTCCTAACTCCCCATGCCATGATTCCACTATCTGGCACCCAGGGCCGGCGCGCCCAATAGGTGACTTTAAGCAGTTGCCTATAGCAGGCGGGCGGGCGTTAGTCGCAAATAAAGAAAGAGGACTTACTTATCCCTGTCGCCCTCCTTGTTGGGTTTTGGGAGGTGAACATAACATGTGTTGGACCCTGGGGGCCATGCCAGTGTGCCCAAAGACCTAACACCAGCCTGCTGCCACCAGTATGTAAAAGGATGCAAACCACCCCTTGCTACCAGCCTGTGGGGGTGTATCCCGATACTGGTCACTATATAACAGGATGTGGACCCTGTCCGTTGTCCTAATTGCCACAGGATATGACTTATCCTGATCTGTTTTACTTTGCTCTTAGGGTGTAGGTGTTTCTTCTTACAGCCAGTAACCGACTGTTACTGGCTCCCCCACTGTGCTGTGAGCTGCCACCACTAGGCTACATTACTGGTGCCTAGAACCAATATGTCTGGGTATCCATTCATATGCTGCTGGATCAGGACTGTTGGTCACTGGTTCACTAAGGACAGCCGAGGAATGGATTCCAGTTTAGCTCTTATCTGGTTGTCACAGGATATAGCAGGCACAATTCTTCAAGCAGTGATGTTTTATTTGCAACCTAAATACCTCTCCCGTCAGAGGTTCAGATGGAATGGCTTCTGAATACAGTACTTTATATACTGTTCTGACACATGTTGGCAAGTTATCGTGTGAAACAGGACAGTGTCAGCTAGGTGCCCCTAGCTATCACCCCACATACAGTGTTGTCAGGATGTAAATGGTTTTTACATAATTAACTTTTAACATACTTTAAACCTGTCTGTGCATCTCCAATGTAGACTATCATCTCGGACAGGATTCAGGCTAATGACCCCCTGCTGGGTCCATATTTACAGGAAACGCATGCGACTTCCTATGAAGGAACATTATCCACACCACAGTCTAAGGCATTAGAAATTACCATATCTACACAGACATGGAGACAAGCACAGGGACAGTGATAAAACGGCACACTTCGCTACTAATGTAAAATAAATACACATAATAAATGATATGGCCATGATCTGGCCCCAATTAGGTAATGATCAGTCTGCGGGGTCTGCAGCAGCTGCAAGGTATTCAGGTACAAGACGTGTACAGCAAAATGAATATGAATATTAAATTACTGAATCTGAAAATTAAATAAATGAATAATGCATTAATATTATTTCAAGCATCCTTTCCTGTTTTGCAGATTAATTGTAAAAGACTTTAACAAACTTGACATTTATTTGCATAGTTCATACTATCAAAAATATGTTATTTGTGCAAAAATACTACCCCCTGAAAATTAAACTCCCAAGAAAAGGTGAATCAGGATATCAAGGCGGTACTAATGTATAGTCCATGCCAATACCCGGGGTACAGGGGTGCCTCAAATGCAGACTATCTGTGGTGCTAGTGGCATCTACAATTTAGGAGCCTTCAAAACTTTGCATACACATACAATAAGGAAAACCAGCAGCTCACTCAAAAAGGGAATGACTGTTGTTCCCAACAATTAAAAATATGAGGAACACTTGGAAAAACTTCAATAACAGTTCATTTTATTCATAAAATAGACAAATATAGACACGCATGGAAATAATACATTTAAAATATGAATACATTTAAAACTTAAAATAAAATTATATTGGCACCACTTTAAAGCACTTCAATTAGTATCCCAATCAGAAAAAAGAAGAAAGGGTTAAGAAAATTCATCCTCCACAGTTGATAAACATATAGACACTACTATAATCACAATTNATATATTAATCTACTAAAGACATGTAGGATAGGGGCTAGAGGCTCTAATTGTAATAAAAATGCTTCTAAAAGATGGGCTGTTTATGATGTAATAATGGTCCCGAAAGAGTTTGGCGGCCGCCTTAAATGGGATAATAATAAACAGCACAAAAGAATGTCTCTTAGACACGTGTTCTTCAGTAATAATTATGGAGTATGTANNNNACATACTCCATAATTATTACTGAAGAACACGTGTCTAAGAGACATTCTTTTGTGCTGTTTATTATTATCCCATTTAAGGCGGCCGCCAAANTCTTTCGGGACCATTATTACATCATAAACAGCCCATCTTCTAGAAGCATTTCTATTACAATTAGAGCCTCTAGCCCCTATCCTACATGTCTTTAGTAGATTAATATATAAATTGTGATTATAGTAGTGTTTTTATGTTGTAATAAATTGTTTAAATTGTTGATTTTGTCTGTCCAAGCGCTTTTTTTGTTTTATTGTTACTTTTGTGTTTTTGGGAGTGTGGATCATATCCCATTTTAGAGAGCTGCTGGACGACAAAAAATATCTCTAGTGGAAAGAGATCACAGGAACCACTAGAAGCGCTCAATTTCTCTATTGATAAACATATAGGACCAGATACAGAGTTTTAGTGCAGAGAATGCACAGTTGCTGCATGGATTCGGTGTGCACACATATCCTGAGTTGCGTTTTTTGGCCAAAAAAGCGAGTCTTTAGTGCCTTCCCAGCACATATACAAGTTGGCATAACTTGGAGCGAATCTGGTCCCTATGGCATGTTATGCCAACTTGTATATGGGTCACCTAGAGGAACATCTTATATGTGGCGGCCCCTTCAGAAGCGATTCAAGTCCTCTATGTCCATGTTTCTCTAATTGTGGGTCGGGACCTCAGAATGGGTCGCAGCCACATTTGCATGGGGATCTCATCGCCCTGCTGCAGGTCTGGCACTATGGGATTTGGGCAGGGGTAGGCAACCTGCGGCTCTCCAGATGTTCTCAAACTACAACTCCCAGCATGCTCTAACTGCTTTAGCAGTTGCTGTAACAGTTGCTTTTACAGTTGATACCTGAGAAAGCATGCTGGGATGTGTGCTTTGTCCGGAGAGCCACAGGTTGCCTACCCCTGGACTGGAGGTGCCACAGTGATACATGCGTGCAATAGGTGTTGGTGGACCACAGCCACCTAGAATTCTGGACTAAACCATTTCCATCTTCACATTTATTTATCACACAGGACTGCCAATTGTCATGCTGCACAAATAATGCAATGTCTAAAGGGATAAAAGGGAACTTTCAGCCCCTTTTAACCCACTAATTAACCTAATAAAGCTATATAGTAAAAAAACATAAATTTAGCACTGTTTACAACGATAATCTGATGTGTTGGTGAAAAATATCACTGGTGCTTTTAACAAAGTGTGCGATTTATAAATATATAGTGGCATTTTTGACGATAACTTGCTGGGGTTGTGTAAAATAATATTTGTCAGATGGGGTCCCAGAGCAAAATAGTTTGAGAACCCTTGCCCTATGTCCTTTGGGTTTCATCCAGGGGGTATGCCATACCGGCACTTCTCCCACTGATGTAATAGAAAAATTAAAAATCTCCATAATTTTCTATGTTTCCATACCGTCTCTTCTGAATGTCTATACCCCCACTTCTAAATTTCCACTTCGACCACTGGTTTCATGATTATGAATATTGCGAGTCACTCTCGCATTACTACATTTTTCTTTGTTATTTAGATATCATTTGCTTAAATATTATCATTATTATTAGCTCTGGTTACCCATAAGAATAATTGCTTCTAAATAATGGGAAATGGAATAGGAATTGTTTGATAAATGTGAAATTTAAATGTATTTCTAAAACTAACTAATGTGATATGCAGAGACACACGCTGTTGATTAATTAATGTAGCCTCACAGTTAAATACTGAAGAGGAAGGACATCAGTAATTACACTCTCTGACGAAACCAGGAGGAGAAACGTGTGATGCAGATTATTTATGCCACACTTTATTTTGAACATCACTGTCCCAATAGACTCTTCAGATTCAGAAACATTGCTGCTATATTTGTGCTTACCACTACCACTAACCAGATGCTGCTAAATACTATAGAATACCAATACTAACGGCGATAGTATTAGTATGCAGCTTATCAATAGGACAACCCAGCAATCGGGTAACCGCGTCTCCATGTGTGTATTTCTGTTTGCCATCTATAACCACTGTGCAGCTCCAAAGTAACTATGATCTTAGTTATCATAGAAACCATGAAAGTATTGTATTCTCAATGAAAAAATCTAATATTGGATTATCAATTATAAATACTCAAAATATGTATGTTAGCTAATTGCAAATAAGATTTGCATGAAGTCATTTTGTTTCAGCTGTTCTCTGTAATACCATAGCATAATTAAGGAATGAGAATAAATTATTAATACTGAATAATTTAAAATAATATTCAATTATCTTTATGAGAAAGACCATAGACTATACCTATACTATACATATAACCAACATAAATTACCCTTAAGTAAATTCGAAGAACAAAACTTAAAGCAAACACCTCCATTTGCTTTCTATGTATACAAGGAAGACTTTTTTCATCTAATATTTAGAACCCCATAAGAATTCACTATAACTAGCCATGATTACATATCTGAAGTGAGCTGAGACTGGCAGGAGTGAGAATGAACCTGTTTAAGATCTAAGGAGAAAAGCACTCAAGGAGAAAATAGAATAGTGACAGCTGGAGATTGCCAGTTACAAAGAGCTTGAAGGAGGGTTGTGATTAAATTCCAGCCAGCAGTAAACCACATACTAAGGGGTCCATTTACCAAATATTGCAAACTAATATTTCACAACCTTCAACTATACTTATACATACCCTCCAACAGTACCGTTTTAGCCGGTACAGTATCGGATTTTTCCGGCCTGTACCGGCTAAAACGACTGTACCGGTTTGTACCGGATTAACAGGGCCGGATTAATAATGGGGCTGATGGAGCTTCAGCTCCAGGCCCAACTGCAAAATAGGCCCACCGAACCACCCCCCGAACTTTTCAGATCCGAGTACCGAGCCGACCTGGCTCGGTACTCCTCTGCTTGTTCGGATGCGCCGATGACGTCAGACGTCATCGTCGCACTGTCGGATCTCTCGTCGAGGCGCCATTTTACTGTGCCGCGGCGCTGGACGGGGGCAGGTAAGGCTGTCATTAGGGTGGG
>JABWIB010000395.1:76279-101955 GCA_016617825.1 Platyplectrum ornatum
ATTGGCCTTTTGATGATTTTTACAAATCGTCATGACGATGTGTGGGAGAATACAATATTCGTCAGTTAGTGAATNCCATTTTTGTATCCATTGTATTGCAAAAATCGTCACCGCGATATCCCATTGACGATCTGGAAACGTCAATCAAAATGACGAAAACAAACACATTCGTCACTTAGTGAATACACATTTGTGGAAATCGTCAGCAAAATCGTCAGCCACTGACGATTTCTAAAAATCGTCAGTTAGTGAATTCCCCCCCCATTACTGGTACTGTGGTCCCGCATAACCCCGAATTTTGGCTTCTATCCCTATCTGATATAGCCCCTTTGACATACAAATACTCCTTTCTGAAACATTTGAGCAACACCGCCATAGTGGTAATCCCGGTCCACTGGAAGTCGCAGTGTTCCCCTACGGTTAAAGAATAGTTGGATTGGATTGACTTTTACCTTTCCATGGATGACATTTCTTTGGCTGCTATGGATAAATTTCATCTTGCATACTTGACTCCCCCTCCCCCTTTGTTCCACCTCCCTCCCCATCCTTTTTTCCCCCAGTTTACAATTTCTGATTTGATACTGTTTTCTATTTTGAGTGTGATGTTCTCAATTGTTCCAGCTGACTAATGCCTATGGATGATTTTCCTTTGTACTGAGTATCTCGTACTTTTCTGTCCTCATGCTCATTTCGAGATGCTTGTCTTACTCCTCATTGTGTAGTGATACTGCCTGGAACCTGTTCTTTTTGTTTTGTTGCACCTTTTGTGTGTTAAAATTGAAATAAGGAAAGTGCAGCTTCCAAACATTGATACCTATTACACAGAGATTCTATTCTATCAAATTTGATCCCTGAGAAGCCAAAATTCATTTATAGAAGGGCTAAGAGCACATTAAAAGGTTAAAAAAAAATCTAACACTAGGATTAAAAACACTGGCTTTTATAGGTGGGGATCTTGCCCCATGTGTCTGCCCTGGGACTATCTCAAGAATAGCAGCAAAATAAATGGGACCAAACATCCAATTAAACTATTCATTACTTTTCATACGCAGAACGTAATTTATTTGGTACAATGCAGGTACAATGCACTGTGACAAATTTTATGTTGGACGTACCACGTCTTTCGGAACACCTAAAAAAAGGCTATGAAATGCATTCTCTTTCATTCCATTTTTAGGATGTACATCACTGTTCACCAAGTCACATCAAGCAATTTTGGGGCATTGATAAAGTTTAGCCCAGTTGGAAAAATAAAAACTTACTAGCCAAGAGAGAAATGGCGTATATCTATAAGCTTGATATGTACTTTGGAACCTATTGGGATGAACAAGGATTTTGAGCTTAAATGGTTCCTATGATATGTGTCTTTTTTCATTGTTTATCAATACGGTTGTGTATATCCTTTCAAATCTCATCAGCAATTAGAGATGTGTTTGTTGTTGCCTGTTGTTTGAAGGACATTTTTACTCAGATATATGCGAAAGAATTGTGGATGAATTTCTTACCCATAAGCATGAAGGTTTATTCATGTATTTTTAATAACGTATACAATAGTGGTATTTTCACATTTTTATTGTCTGTTTTATATGCTATATTTATATTATTTGCAGGTAACTCTATATATGCATGAGAGTCTGCAGTGGGAGTATGTTCCCGTTTATTAATGTATGTTTTTGGCACTTTAAGGATTAAGTGCACCTAGCGCCCTTTGATGACACCTCATTCGCCCTGAGGAAAGCTCACAGCAAGCTGTCAGGCGTTGGAGGCCAAACTTATAATGGAGAAATCACGTACTCTTTGTGAAGTTGCTGAGCTACCTTGGTGAGAACCATACTAGTATAAGCTTTTATGCAATTTGTTTCATCTACATTTAAGTGTTCGGGCAAATTTTCCACTGTTTCATGAGACAATTATTTTATGGACATTTGAATTTTTGAATAAATGTATATTTATACAGCTAAAAATTATTAATTGCTGGACATTATTGATATATAAGCAAAAGCGCTAAAACAAAGCTTTATTCATTCTTTTACATTGCAATGTTGTTTTCCTCAGTGTGTTGTTTGGAGCTGGAGAGTTAGTTAGGGAGAGTGTTGTAGGTTTGGAGTCTAGGGCCTAAATTTACTAAGCGGTGAGACTGCAGTGAGATTGAAAAGTGGGTATTTTGCACATATAAGATGCAAGCTTTTGCCCATCAGATGCAAGCTCGCATTCTCCAGTATGTAAAATGAAACTAAGAAATTGAAGCTGATTGGTTGCTATGGGCAACATCCTCACTTTTTCTCAAGGCAATCTCCCTGCTTAGTAAATTTAGGCCTAGAGGTTTGTGCTATTTAAATTGTTGAAAGGTGAGAGATTCTGAGGTGACGTTTTTGTGCCATTTGTTGTATGGTGCTGTTCTTTTTCATTTGGGATTGTTTTTGTCTGGTCTTTTTTTTATTGTTTTCTAAATTTCTTCCCTGTATTTGTGTGTGTGTGTATAGTTTTTGCTTGTTTTGCTTGTCTGTCTGTGTGATAGTGTTGTGTCTGTGTCTTGCGTCAGTGTACTTAGTGTATTTATTTTTCCCCCTTTTTTTGTGGGTTTGGGAGTTTGGGACATTGGGCTCCATTTGCTATTAAAATCGCTGGGGGTGATTTTACAATCGTCCAGGCTCGCAACGTAGAAAAAGTCCCAGCATTGGTATGCTGCGCATGTGCCAGACGCCAGGGAACATTGATGTAAGCAGTAATCCCGCAGATCATCTATAAAGGTGAGTTAACTTCCGTTTTTTTTTTTTTTTTACTTTTTCTACTTTTTACAGTGTCCCTGCAGTCTTCCCATACGTCCCCCATCCTTTTCCTTCCTCTATTAGAGGTCTATGGGGAGACTGCAGGGACACAGCAGTTATTGCTATCTTTAGATTTTTTTTAATTTTTCCCTCGGAGTGGTGTGTTTGGTGGTCCGAACATATGAAAATCGATAATTCTAGGGTTTATTAAATTATTAAATCTAGTAATAGTGAGGAGGAGCAAAGACAGGGGCAGGCAGGGGAGATTGCTCCAGACTTCAAAAAACAAAAACATGGCAGGAACATCCATTTCAGCCATGCAGAAAATGTAGCATTAGTCGAAGCATGATGAGCTCTATGGACTTGCGCTGTTACCACCTCCAATGCCAGAAAACACATCTTATTGGGTGAGGTGATTGCAGCAGTCAATGCCATAGGGCCACATAAGCGCTCAGAGTGCATCATCCTAAAACAGTTTTTGGATATTAAGCGGCAGGCGCACTGGTGGAAGAGGCAATCAAGTAACTGGTTGAGGGGGTAGCACCATTGGACACAGATTGTCCAGAGCCAGCTGGTAAGTAAAAAATGTGTTTTTTTAATTACATGCACACATATTAAAAAACTTTACAAGACATGTGGAATTAACAGTAAATTTAATTTTATTTCTCATTTCTCAATGTGTTTTATCAGGAAGCCCCTTGTCAGGACGTCATGGTTCCAGATCGATGCCATTGCAACAATTCACTTCTGTGACACCTGCAGAAGAAAGTGATGATGAGATTCCTGGTAAGTTTTTAACAACATTGTGCAAACATCATTCGCACAACACAAACATGTCATATGGTCATGTTTTTCTCCAACATTTCAATATCTGCCTTTGGTTTTAGATACGTTTTAAAATGTATAAAAACTAGTATAATCAGGACTCCACAATTTGCATGTTGTGTGTGTATGTTACCACATTATGGCCATACCATGGCCATGTGCAACGGATTTTCCTGTCCCTAGTAAATTATCTAATTTTATGCATTTCATTGCTGTAACCTATACCTAAATTTACTAAGCAGGGATATTGCAGGGAGACTAAAAAGTGGAATGTTGGTCAGAGAAACCAATCAGATTCAATATCTGTTTCATTTCACATTTCCTGAACATTGTGATGGTCATTGTCGTTCTTAGCTATGTAATGCATCCATACATGCAAATTTTTATATCATGCTAATGCTTGGTAAATTGACGCACATGAGTATACTGTGGGTTTCATTGTGTGCATTTGACATGATTATGTTTTGTTTTTTTTTTCCATTGCACTAACAAGGAATATGTTATTGTTACACTTTTATGTTTGAGGTGCTTAAAGTTTAGTGTTAAAAATTTAGGTGTTAACATTTAATGGCTATTAAATATCTTACTATTACCCCGTTCACATTACCAACCTTGAAAAAGCTGGCTTAAGTGCCAGGGTGTAGAGCTGGGGAAATGGGAGGGGCTGTAAAAAAAGGCCTGTTCAGATTAGCTGTTAAAGCCAGCTTTTTGTAAAAAAAAAAGCAGTGTCTGCACTGTTCACATTGAGCCCTGCTTTTTGCTACCAGTACACATCATTACTCAGAAAATGTGCTGTGATTGGCTTTGTTTACATGAGGAGAGGGGGGAGGAGGGAGAGACAGGCAGTGTTGTGCTGTCTGTGTGAGCCAATCAGCACTGCACAAACACAATAGAAGAGAAAAGCCAGCTATGTAGTGTTCACACTGACTGAAAAAGCCGTATAGGAGGGCAAATCCCCTTCTACAAATCAAGCTCTGAACACCAGCTTTCAGTAGCCGGCTTTTTCACTGCAGCCGCCTTTTTTTTTTTTTTTTTTTCTGTTTTTTTTTTCTGGTGAATACAGATCTTTATTTAGGTTTTTGCTGTGATTTAATCACAGCACATGAGTCAATATTTACAAGTGTTAAAGAATGTAGTTTTACAGTTAACTTCTAATCTGATTGGCAGGAAGGCTGGATTTATCCAAGTCGTCAAAGAATGGATGAAGCAGAGCTTTCCTGGCAGAGATTCTTTTGGCAGGGTCATAGATGAGCATTTTAGCAGGCAGGTCAAGCCCTTCTTTATCAATGTTCTTCACATTGGAAGACAGGCCACCTCCCTTCCATTTAGGGAATGTATTCTTGTAGTCTTGCAGAGATTCCACTTCAGGCCAGACTTCATTGTTGGGTGTTCCCAAAGCTCTGAATATTCTGAACAACTGGTCAATTTCAGAATCTCCATGGAAGAGAGGCTTCTTAGTTGCAATCTCTGCAAATATAGTTCCTATACTCCACACATCAACTGGTGTTGAATATCTTACAGACCCAAGGAGAACTTCTGGCGCCCTGTACCACAAGGTGACCACCTCATGTGTATAAACCCGGACAGGGATTCCAAAAGCACAGGCCAGGCCAAAGTCAGCCAGCTTTATGACACCTTTACTGTCTATTAGCAGATTCTGGTCTCTGTGCAACACTCTCCTGGCATGGCAGAATACAATGCCTTGTAGAATCTGGTACACATAACATAAGCATTGTGTCTAAATATTGGCCACTGGGAATTGAATCCAAATACTTCTTCAAGTCCATGGAAAGAAACTCAAAAATAAGATAAAGCCTTGAATCTTGCATCAAAACATCTAGGAGGCACACAATGTTGGGATGCTGAAGCTCTTTAAGGAGAGAGAGATTTCTCTAATAGCTGTACTGGGAACACCTTCTTCGTCATTTTCCAAACGAATTTTCTTCATGGCAACAATCTGACCAGTTGCTTTGTGTCTCCCCTTATACACAACCCCATAAGTGCCCTCTCCAATTTTTTCAATTTTTGCATATTCGTCCATATCTGTTGATTTTATGCACAACTCCACAGAGAACGGCTTCCTCCCGATGGACAAGCAGCTCGAGAATCTGCAGCCGGCTTTTTCATCAAAAAAGACAGTTAATTTGAGGTAATGTGAACGGGGTATATATCTGTCATGGCCTTAATTCACATTGCTGTATGATCAAATTTTCATTCATGTGTGACAAGCCATGTATCAGAATATAAATGAATAACAATTGTGTTCAATTTTTTACAGAACAAATTATCATGCTCAATATTATTGATGAGCCACACAAATGGCTCAATTACAAGCACCAAGAAGCCGCAGAGCCACACCTGCACCAACCACGCCTACTGCAACAACAACAGCAGAAGTGACAGGAGGTACCAGGAAAAGTGCCAGTCAACCTGCAGCATCCACAGATGCTGTAATACTGAACCTGCATCATATGCAAGAAAAAATTATGCAGGACCAGTGCCGCCACTATGATCTAAAAAAAAGTACCACTGGCACCAGGTTTACCAGGGGGCTCTTAAGGGTAATACATTGTGCACATGCATTGAGAAAATTGTGCTGCATCTGTCTCAGCTCAACTCTATACAAGAGCTACTCAAACTGGAAATTCTGAAATCTGGGAGGGAATCCAGAGCTTTCGACGACAAATTGGCAGCCAGTACCAGCAGGTGTTTCAGGCATCTAGCATGACTGAAAGCACTTCTGCAACCACACACTGTTACTCTCTCTTCTACACCCCTGCCGACACCTACCCAGTATCCAGAGCCCAAGGACGTGGTCTTAGGACCAGGGGCAGCACAATGTGACACAGGAAAGAATCGCAAAAGAGATTTTTAAAATGTAATATTCAGTTATGTTTTTTACCTGTACAAAACAGTATTCTAAATACAGACACAACTTTGCTGTTAACCACCTCCAAAAGAAGAGACAAAATATAATGCAGAGAGCTGGTACAATGTTTCTAATGAAAAATCACTTCTACTCACACTTCAGCCACTTGTGCATTGCATGTAGGATGATATCTATCAATCCCCACTGATGCTCTCCAGTCCTATATTGCATCTGCCCATTGTCAATGAACCTCTTGAAGATGAATACTTAATTTGTGTTGAAAACAAACAAGATTAACTTAAGTTAAACTAAACTTTCAAACACATTTTATTAGAAAATTACTTTTTATTAGAAAGACAAAGCATACAAATAACAATGGACCAGATTCAGATCTTTAGGCACTCATGACTTAAGCTGGCCAAACACTACGCAATAAATGGCTCCGATCAAAAATCGGCCAATAAAACGCTTAGTGTATGGGAAGGATTTTTTCAAACCGGGCACTTCCAATAATCCTAGCCTATTAATGTTACTTATACCAAACGTTTGGAATTACTATTTTTTTATACAAATATTGTACAGTGTATGGCTGTTTCCAGTAAACGATTCTTTGCATAATGTATGGCCAGCTTTAGTCATGAGTGCCTAAAACCATGTTGAATTGCAGGGGAGGTAAATTTAATTCGTTGCAATCAGTGTTACAGTTGAGAGGTAATGTTTCCAGCACAAGTCTACTAACAGTGTAACAGTAACGCTGGTCAGTATCTCTGTGCAAAATGCAAAAATAAAGTATTCTCCCTGCATGCAAACACTGGCATTCATTTTACCTCCCCTCCCCTCCCCAAAATGGTTTAACAATATTTCAAAATATTTAAATAAAAAAACAGATATATTTTTTTAAATAAATTTATTTTTTTAATACTATAGTTTCCGGATATATTTTTTTAAATGAATTTATTTTTTTAATACTATAGTTGCCGGCTTATATGTGTGCAGCGTGCGCTGCATGGAAACATTTTCAGGGGCACCGGCTACAGCAGCCTCTACGCTATTAAGCTAAGAGGCTCTGGTTCTGTGTCTTCGCAGCTCTGAATCGCGGCCACCAAATAATCTGAATCAGGTCCTGACTGGTAACAAAATGAACACACAGGTGCCTGATCCAGACCTGCACATTCACCTGGAAAACAGGCAGATGCACAGGGAAAACGCTTAACTAGCAGACAGATGGGCATTGTTAATCGCTTTCTGCGACTTTCCTAGACTATGTATAACAGCCTTTGCTGCCTCACAGGAGACGGAGATGAATCAAGACACTAAGCTATTCTTTTTTCCATTTCTGTACTTTATCATGGCTGTTTGTATTTTATCATGCATATACTTTGATAAGAGGCTGTATGTGTACTGTGTGTGAATGCTTACAAAGGGGACTAATTAGCTATAAGGGACAGTGAGGGTTCCCCTCTGGAGTGAAGTTTGCCTTGTGAGAGGACTTTTTGTTTTGTTACTTTTATTTATTATTGTGTAGCACAGAGGTAGTAAGGTAATTTCCCTTACATTCCTCTGTCAGCTGCTAATGGCCACCTACATGCACCAATCATTTTCTGAGTCTCTTATCTGAGGAGTGTGTTGTAGTGTCCACAACATACAATTGGTACATGGTAATATTCGTTTTTAATATTCACTTTACAGGTGTTATAATTTAGTGGCGTTAAAGTCATATCAACGCTATAAGTGATTGACTACCTATGACCACCAATATTATTGCTATCATATTATTAGATTAGTCAGTGGACTAGGTGATTATGAATAGTGACAAATCATTTTGTTCTTCAGAATAGATTGCAATGCTGATATACTGCTCTCACCTCGTTTCCTTGTAATAGGCAACAGTCTGACAGACTGATTTCTATAATTTTTTATAGATATATTCCTCTATTATAATATTAAAGCAATTAGTAATAAAAGTTATATTTTAGGCTCTTTAGGGGTGCATCATATATTTGTTGTTCTGCACCCGGAGAACAGAGTATATATATATATATATATATATATATATATATATATATATATATATATATATATATACTTCTATTCTCCAGATTATTCTCCACATTATAACAACCTTTGCTGTAATGTGTCTCATTCTACTATTATTGTTTCTAACAGAATATACATGTATCCTTATGCCATGCTTACTGATTATTATTAATTATTCAGCAAATTTATTTCCTGTGTTTTTTCTGCTTGTACAATTTTTGTTTATGCAATGCCACATGTACATATTCCCCATTCTTTGCTGTTTTATCTTTATGCTCCAATAAATTTTGAAGTCGAACAAAAGACATTTTTTTATTATATATATATATATATATATATATATATATATAAACTATATTATATAGTTAATAAATAGATTAATAAAGCTCGTTGGTAGATAGGAAAAACTGATTCTGATTTATACTGTATCTATGTGGGTGTTACTATATTACTAATATCAATGTGTGGGTGTAAACGCTGAAGTGCAGTCTCACCCATCAGTCTTTATTCAACACTTATATATTATTGGCCTACAAATCATACTGATGTATGTGCAATATTGATACATAATGTGTGTTCAATGATGTTTTATTCAGGGAAACTCCAACAGCATTATAGGCTCTATGCATAGCTTGTGTAATTTTATCAGATCATGCTATCAAAAGTTATGAATGTTAATAGATTCCAGTATTACATATAGCTATATTGTCAGGTGATCCAGGGGAGGGGGGACTTCTGTTTCTTTAACCTCAGAGGTCAGGAATGGGATCTGCATTGCTAAAAACAGACACATGGACTTATATTTCAAAGATATCTCCTGGCTCCAAGATATTTCTAGACCCCTTTGTGATTTTGGGTATAAAAGAGGCTAAGGATTACACCAAGTTAGTTCATCTGAAAATATCAACATGGGCCAACATGCATGCAGGTCTGTAAGTGCGTGCAAGAGGGGGAGAGAGACGAAAGTTCACTCACCTATCTCTCCCAAAATCGTATGAACCTTCAGGATATTAAGTGTCCTGAAGACTACCTTAACTTTATGCATGCTAATGAACATACCTGACCCCTTGTATGCTTCTATTGACCCCTCGTATGTATGTGAAACGTACTAATAACATCTTCAATGCACAGTTATTATGCCATAGTTATCTCATATTGATGTAAACATTGTATTTTAATGCCATCAGTAAACTGTTATATTTTGAAACTGAAGGCTCAGCCTAAAATCTGCTAGCTTTTTACACAATTACTAAATATCAACAGACAAATATCACAAGAAAGGGTTTCATTTTACTTTTACAATCTTTGAGACATTCTAGTGTTGATATCAGTATTTTGAACCATATATCCAATACAGGTTATTGCTCTTATAGACGATGGATAGTATGAGAATTTGAAAGACTTGCTTGGCAGTCCAGCTGTTGCTTTACACCACATCAAAGGATTGCCAGAGGCTGTCATATGAATTTAATCTCTTTCTATATTAGATTACATCCTTAGCTTTGCACAATATTTCTTTTCATATACAATATCAGGCTTCTACTAGTTTACTATATATATATATTTATTTTATATTTATTTATTTATTTATTAACAGGTTTTTATATAGCGCCATCAGATTACGTAGCGCTTTACAATTTAACAATCAATAAGACATGACTGGGTGGTAACAGACAGAATGGGTGGGGAAGAGGGCCCTGCTCGCAAGCTTACATTCTATAGGATATATATATATATATATATATATATATATGTATATTGACATATATATTGTCTGCTTTTGCGAGTAAAGAAAATCTAATATTTTTCACTTTTTGTATTGTTTTGCTAGTTTATGTGATATTACCAACAATGATGAGAACAAAAATAGTGTATTGTAAATTATTAGAAATATGAATATGATCATATGATATTTCTCTTAGTGTCAGTTGTCATGTTTTGTACACACCAAGGTCTTACATCTCAGTCATCATAGGAAAGTACATTTCCCTCGCATGAGTGAATTTGGCAGTATTTATACTGTCATAGACATATATGAGGTCTTAGGGGGTATATTTACTAAGCGGTGAGATTGCAGTGAGAGTGGAAAGTGGGGATGTTGCCCATAGCAACCAATCAGATTCAAGCTCTTAGTTTCATTTTACACACTGGCTTTTCAATCTCACTGCTTAGTAAATATACCTAGTGTGTATTGTCAGTCATTAGGACTGCTAAGTCGTACAAAATTCTTAACAATCCCATATGTGCACATACTGGAGTACAGGAGCTGGAATTCCAGGACAAAGAAGACAACAGGAGATCTTGGATTAGTGGGTAGGAAATTAGTGACCAATGGAACTCTAAGTAGGGGGTTCGAGAGATGCATGGAACACAATGATTACTGAAATTATCAACTGAAATGGCCACACAGGAGGAGATGGAGATACAGGAAAAAGAGGCACAACCTGTGATGCCAGAGGCGGGACTAGATAGTCGTGGGCCCAGGTGCAAAAATATTCTTTTGGCCCCCTTCCCTTCAAATGGCTGAATCCAGACTGCCATTTTTTGAAGTCTGGGATGGTATATTGGCTATATTGGTAGGTGTTCTGGCCGCGTGCATGTCAGGTCTGGGCGGATTTGCCACGAGCACCACTTGACTCTCCCCCGACACAGCCGATAGCCTTCAGGGACATGACAGACGAACAGCTGAACTGAGAGTTTCAGGGAAAGTGTCCCTGTACTTCCGGGGGGCAACTGCAGCACCTGCAGGCCCCCGGGAGCCACATGAGTCCTGGGAACCAAATGGGCCCCTGGATCCCCATGGGCCCCGGTGCCATGCACCTGCTGCACCAAAGGTAGTTACACCTCTGTATGATCCCTTAGCATGTAAGCTCTCATGAGCAGGGACCTCCTTCCTCCTGTTATCTCATCCCTCCTGCATATATCCATTGTAATACATTATACACATCCCAACAATTTTAGTTATTACTCTGTGCTCATGTTTTATACGATCTCATGTCTGTTACTGTACCCCATGTTATGTATGTTATTTTACCCCATGTTATGTATGTACTTTTGCTATGTACGGCGCTGCGGAAACTATGTGGCGCCTTGTAAATAAACATTAATAATAATAATAATAATAATGCAGGACTGGAACTTGGGATTTAAACATGACCAATAACAGTCAGAACAGTCAGAACACACAAGCATTCTCAGGGACACAAGTCACCAGGTGATGAAAACCTGTTGCTATGACAAGGAAGTTATCAGAGTGAGTATTTTAAATATGCATCTGGCATGGCATGTATATTATACACAAAGTGAGTGTTTTACTGGTGATACATAAATATCAGTCTTTTCTTTCTCAACAATTTTTGATGGCATGTGCAGTACCAGAAAAACATCTGCTATTCGCAAGAAACTTGCAGAAGTCAGGTGTCAGATGAAGGTCTGAATCAGGTCAGGTACTAATTTTTGATAGGATAAATGTTAAAAACCAACATGATAAGTAAGAACTAATAAGAAATTTTATTACCACTTGCTTAACTTGAGCATCAAGTCATTAATATACTGTATTAAAAACAGGCCTTTCATATAAAGACAGAAAATATGCATTGCACATGAACTATACCTTTTTTTTTTACATTTTTCATAGGGAAATAACCTGCACCTTATGCTCATAGACAAAAAAAAAAACTTTTTAATGCAACATGCAAGAATTTAAAATGCAAATGTTCATAGTCTAAGAAATACCTATATCACCTAGTGGCCTGACAGCTGTTTAGTTGCCTGGTCCAGCAACATCCTCAGAAGCATATACCTGTAGAGCTGCTGTAACTCTATTAAAGAATAGAGTGGCTGGAAAGTCCCAAACCAATCACAGCATATCAGATCCAGACTTTGGGGGGAATTTACTAAAGATCCATTTGTTAATCACACGTCATCAACTCTATTTGTTGCTTGATTTGGCCTTTTTTGGATTTACTAAGGGTTGATTGGGGTTGAAATTGCTTGTTTTGCTTTAAATTCAAATAGTTTTTCTGAACTCGTTTGGTTGCTTTGGTTGCAAATTGCTGATAGTAAAACCGGCCCTTTGCAAGGCAAATTGAACCTTTTGGCTAACCATACATGCTAATTGGCTGCACTATATAAAATAAGCATTTTCAAAGTTAAAAATGGATGTGTGATTTTTGCAATGGCAGGAGCAGGCTTTTCCAATTTTCATTGCCTGTGCTGTTAGGCACAGGTCAGGGGAAGGAGCAGAGGAGCCAGACCATCACCAGCCTCAGGTCCAACCCCAGCAGCCAATACCACCTGGTGTCAGGTCATTTATGGTGTTTGGACCTGGCCTCCCTCTCTGATCAGGAGGTGGTGCAGACCACTGAGGGAGAGTGCCTATTATTTTATGTATAGGCACTACCACTCCCTCAATGTGCAGGTGTTCTTTGATGATAGACAAGGAATCATGATGTATATACTAGCCTTCCTATGCCACAATTCCTATATAATGAAGTAGTCTGCCCTTTTTGACATATTTGAGAGAGTGTATCCTTGGTAAACTTTGGTGTACATTTGAAAACCATGTATTCCTGTGTATTTATTTATGTGTCATGTTTTTGTTTTTTCAAAACAGGATATGGGATATGGGTGTCAGTTCTGGCTAATGACCCCACTGCTGCATCCTGAGACTCCCGGACAACACCAATATGATAGGTCACACCGCGCCACTAGATTTGTGGTAGAATGTACCTTTAGGTGCCTAGATAAGTCTGATAGCCAACTTCTTTATTCACCAAGGAAGGTGGCTCAGATTGTCCCAAGTGAACCTTGGGATGAGATTGTTGAAGCAGACAGTGAATATGCGGAAGAGTATATTTGTGAAAAGAAGTCTTTTTGTTTAACAAAAAAATACATTTTTCTATTTATTAGAAAATAATTTCAGATTTTATAACAGGCAATCTGATGCATCAATAAAGCAACGTCAATTATGTAATCAGCATTAAGTCAAGTATAAACCAAACTTATAACACACTTATGTATTGCGTGTTGGCAAGCAGATGTTTTTAATCTCTTTTCCGCTTGCGCAGATACTCTCTTTTACACACCTCTTTACCCCTTGTCATTCTGCTGCCTCATGGTTGCGGCCCATGTCCTCAGGCTGGGGCAACTGTCAAGGTGTTGCAAGGGGTGTTTCATTTGGTTCAGCATTTGTTGGTGCATTGTAAGGATTTGATCCCTAACCTCAGACATTCCTGTGCATGTCTGTGAAGGATTTGCTGGGTGTGATTAAGGCTGCACATGGCTGCACACATACGATTGTCCAGTAGCGAGAACTGGGTACACTGGTGACTCATGATGCTGTAATTGAGCCTTTGGTTTTCCCGCTGATCACACAGGATTTGGAGCTGCAAGTGGTGCATATTTAATATGTGATGTTGCAGCAACATGTGTTTCTGCCTTGTTGTGGGATGCTGTGCAGTGCACGTGTGCAAATCCACTTCTAGCGGAGCAACCCCCTCAATCAATTCAGGTTTCAACTGCTCCTCGTAATCATGAAACATGATTTTGGGAGGAGTCCTGCCTCCAGTACACCGCTGTGCTGCAAGTTGGAGTCCCAGCTTGTGTTTTATGTGCCTCTTGATATTGGAAAACTGCTTATGGCATATGTGTTCTGACGTTTTATAGGGTCCAATAGCTTTAACTGCCTGCACTACCTCCTGCCCTAACAGACACTTCCTTGCATGGGTAGTTGTGGCAGCTCTGGAACCTAAAAGCTCTTTATGGTTTGGCAGCATTCTCTGCATGGCTTAACCTAATGTTGCGCCCATGCACAGTATTTTCTCTCATTTTAGGAGTACATGCCTTTTCCTGCCCCTGGCCTTCATCCTCCCTGTCGCGGGGGAGGAAACACTAAACAAATTATGACAAACAAAATACATGGCAATACTACAAAATTAAATAACCCAAAATGACAGGGGGGGGGACACTAAACAAATGATGACAAACAAAACACATGGCAATACTACACAATTTACACAACAAATACAAACGCAAACGACACTATAACTAACTCAAACTAATACATACACGCACACACAAAAATAGGGGAATAAATGTAATAAAAAATATAAAGCACAAACCAACGAATGAAACAAATACAACCACTCGCAACACACATTGCAACAATCGATATTTAAAAATCTCAACTACACTCTCCAGCTCTTAACAACACATTTAGGAAAACGCCTATGTCCTAAAGTTTATATAGAGCATGACCCTGTAATAATCTGGAAGGTCATTGGCTGTTGATCGATTTGCAAAATGAGTAAGAGAGATTGTAATTTGGAAATAATGATGCATTCTTTAAATTGATGCGCGGATTGGTGAAATTACTGCCAATACAAACCAAATCGAGGAGATTTGAAGCCAAATTTTAGCCCAAATCTATGATTATTTCTTCAAACACACTTTACATTGCATGTCCTTTGTACACACTTTACCTCTACCAATCAGGGCCGTCGCGTCCATTAGGCGAACTTAGGTGTTCACCTAGGGCGGCCGACAGAGAGGGCGGGCGGCCGAGGGAATAAAAACCGGGAGGGCGGCCGGCCAGCGGTCACCCTGCCGCCCCCCTCCGTAGTTTTCACGGGGGGCGCGGTGCTAGGTCAGCTTAGGGCGCCCCCAGACCTAGCACCGGCCCTGCTACCAATATTAGGAATCATGCAGTTTACTCAAAGGCCAGATTTGTAATACTGGTTGAAACTGTCCCTTAGGAAACTGTCACTAGTGTCAGTACATGCTGCTCAGTGTAAGGCCCGGGTCCCTTATTCAGGAGACTTTGTAAATGTTGGGAATACAAATCTTCGTAATTCTTGGGGATGACAGATAATCTAGTTTCATCATTAATCCCAAGATAATAATAATCTTTCACCCTCCAAATACTATTAATACCGTTCATACACGGCGCATCAGTAACGCCTATGCTCAGGAATACTTATTACTCCATACCACAAAATGCCCACATTTATATGCAGTTTATTTCACAATCACTTATTCCCACAATATCAGTGGCTTGCATAAAACCACTCCACTGGATTGATCATTCTGCAGTCTTGGAATCAGATTAATTTTCCCTTGGAAATGACATATAGATGATTACTTGCTACAATTAGAGGCCATATAATTAACAAGTCAGCTGCATTTAAAGAATGAACCACTTACTTCTCTGGAAGTCCAACTGGCAAATAAATGTTATCCTATAATTTGGAGCAGTGAACACACTAAAACAGCTTATAGAAAGATTTTGTGATAAAGCTGAAAAAGCTGACACCCTTTTAGCCAATAAAGGACACAAAAAACAGGCACTTAGCATGATTAATGAACTTAAAACATCCCCACAGCATTCTCTCTATATATGACTTGCTGGCAATGTTATAAGTATCTTGCTCCTGAACACTCTGATACTGTATAATCATTTTTATATATTCTTTTTTTTTAAAGTTTTTCTGTTACACAACAGTTTATAAAGGCAAAACAGGCATGCCGGTCCTCAGAAACAATAAGAATCAGATCATACAGTACCTCGAACAACATAGAAGCAGTTAGTAATTTTATACAGTATATCCGATTCCAAGGTCCAAGACAATATCCGCAAAATAACACAACTATATACAAAGACAAGGGAGCAGGAAGGGAAAACAACAACATAAAGAAAAGAAGAAGGAGTAAGAGCCCAAGGTCTTAGTTGGAAGGGTCTGCACATTCATTTACAGGCAGGGCAAATTTGATTGAAATGGTGTCCTTTCCCAGATTCTTCTGTTGCTCCCCTTTCTGATCTCCAGCAGGCATGAGAAGATGGTACAGAAATCTTCAGGTCTTTTATATGGCATGGCAAGCTGGAGTAACCCCAACCAAAGCTTATATATATATATATATATATATATATATATATATATATATATATATATATATATTATAACTTCCTGTCTCTTTCCTCTGGCCTTATAATGTATTCCATGCTACTTAGCTTTCCCCATGCAAGCATTATGTCATGGGCTTGCTAGATACCCCCAACTATTTATGCTGTCAGAATATATATGCTTTTTTATTCCTGATGAAGCAGTATGTCACTGCAAAACTCATAGAGCAATAGAGCAATCTTACTGGACTTAGAAACTGCAGAGATACAGCAGTAAGCCAGCTGAGACATCTCCCTCACTGATTGTCAAAAACTTATATTGGGTTTATCTTAACAATATTTTTTTTTTTATTTTTAGATTCCAAACCTGAATTGTCTATTTGCATTATTCATAAAAATGAGCGATATGGGACTAGTCAGCTCCTGAATTTGGTGAGTATAATATGTTTGCTTACTCTAATAAGGAACTTGTTGCACTATTGGAGGTTCCTTCTTTATTGACGCACGGTAGCAGGTTATCTAGTTACTGCTTATTATTATAAGGCCATAGTTAGTGCTTAATTAGGACAGCACAAAAAAAACAATATTATATTATCAAAAAATATATTAATAATAATACTAAAGAATTACAAATTCAGTGCAATGTTATGAACATAAAACCATAAATGAGGTGTTGCAGACCCAGTGCGCTATTAAAAGCATGACATCAATGTAATGATTTTAGAAGTTTTTATTTAAATTATTTCTGTGTTCTTCTGCACAGTGCCACAATTATTCTCTCACTAGACAGCAAGCTGTAGTGCATTAGTGTAGTAGATTAGCATGAAATGTTGATGAAGCCTTTTTAGTATAGTAGGTAGGCCTAAATCATAAGGCTATCATAAAGCGAGCCGTATTTATAGGTATGCTGTTTTCTTTAATTACAGCTAATAAATAAACAGTGGTGTGTGTTGACTGATATAAGCTGCAGTGGTGAAACCTTGTGGTGAAAAAGTATAATCATTCTAATAAATAAAACATTCTAATAAAATGGAACATAGACTATAATCTGATCCAGATCTCTCTAATTTAAATTATGGTGACCCTACAGAACAAGCATATTGACGCATTTGTCAAGATCTATAATTTCTAATGTTCCTTCATAATCTAGTGAAGATACTGCATTCACAAACCAGGTCAGGATCTCATCATCCTATATATGCAATTCCCCTGCAAACTCCACCCTTAGTGAATTTAGGCCTAAAAGTACATTTCCGCTCACATGCACAGTATTTAACATAGTGTCAATAGAACTAGAGATAAGCTTTTTTCAGTTAGTTGGGTGGGATCAGGTACGCAAAGGTGGTGCAATGTACTAATTATACAGTAAGCCCTTGGCTATGCTTTATGAATGGTTCACATTTCCACTCCTAATTTTCTGTAGATTAGTCTCCCCACTCACACATGGAATTTAGGATCCCACAGAGGGAGTCCAACTTGACATACACAAAAAACCTGTGCCATCTGATATCCTGTCCTCAGAGTGATCATCTCTTCTAGGACACGGATTAACTGTTAACGGGAATGAGCAATTTTCTAGCCGGTATTCTGACCAATGCTTTCAGTCTTTTCAGGCTTTCAGTCTATATATATATATATATATATATATATATATATATATATATATCCTGTTTGTTGATTGTAAGGAGGGTGCCCTCACCGCCATCGGCCAAACAAAAGCTTCAGGTCCTAATACAAACATCCACGTGTGCGGCACTCCAAAGATTCCAACGTTTCAGTTTTATTGCAAAACTTTCCTCAGGGACAACCTAACTTACATAAACACAACTCAACTTATATAGTGCTCGTGTCCTACCTCCTAAAACCGCCCCTCCACCTGTGTGCAGCGACCTGGTGTCGGTTCCGGTGATCGCCATATGCACACTTTGCTTTCCATCCGGAAGTAGCGTCATCGGGACCTCCTCGATCACCATGGCGACCCGTTAGCTGTGTATACAAAAACAATATATATATTTGTTTTTGTGATACATTTTATATATATATATATATATATATATATATATATATATAAAAACAAACAAGTATCCCCAGCACTCATGCTGGGTATATAGTATATATATAGTATACAAGCCTGTTTGCCTTTGCTCTGTTCTGTTCTTATTTAATGACCATAACAATCAGAAGGAAAGGACGATATACATGATAAAGGTGTTTCTACTCACACACATTTCTTTGCATGCTTTGCACATTCTAATCAAGCTAATGAAACACAAATAACTATACATATGAAAATAAAGCAAATGTTAGAATCACAGTGCATTCTGTTGTATCCAAAATGTCCTTTTTTAGCTAACTGAATAAATGCTTTGCATATTTTTACCATTCACTAATTCTGATTTATTTTAAGGCAGGCCACCTGTTTCTTTAGTTTTTTTTGTGCGTTTTTTTTAATTTCCATAAAACGTTGAGTGATTATGAACAGCACAAAAGCAGAAAAATGGTAATGGTAACATGCATCATTGACATAGTTTGGCTCTTGACTTAAAGCTGTGAAAATGTCTAAAATCTGTGAAATCTTATTTACAATGATCAATGAGATTTTACTAGTGAAAAAATAATAATAATAAACAAGTGTTTTGCACAACTCATCCATCCATCCATATGTATGCCCCTTGTGCAGGCATTTTAGGTCTGTAAGTGTTAGTGTGAAAGACTCCTGTTCCGTCTTCACATTTTTAGACTGGATCAAGAGTTTTGTTTGGCAACAGTGACTGGAAGATACAGAGCTGCGTGTTTCAGCTGAAGCCACTTTAGAACCAGTGCAGGGCCAAAGGGCCCTATGGTACAAAGTNTGTGCAGTGGGGAAGGGTGGTCAACAGTATCGAAGGCAGTTCACAGGTCCAGAAGGTTTATATTTAGTAGCACTTTAATTAGGGGAAATGTCAGGTAAAGGTAGTAAGTTGGAGACAGTTAAAAGTGGTTAAGAAGAGGCATGCATTGGTTGCCTTGTACAAAATAAGTAACTATATTCATTTTTAGCAAGGGAGAACTGCAAAAGGAGAGCATGAATTTTAAATAAGGGAATTATGTTATTTTCTTTTTCTTTTTATCTCAGTAACGTAAACTACATAAAATTGATGCAAATAATTCCTTCAGGGCCAATTCTAGACAAAGCCTCAGTCCAAACCAGTAAGCCAAACCTATAACCTTGACAAACAATCTACCTAATAAGCTTGACAAACAATCTACCTAATAATATTGGTCAACCACAACTGTCTGAAATGAAACAACAGTATAGCATGTAAACTTAGCCACCAGGAATTAGATCTGGCAATTTGTGCAAGTGAACAAAAAAAATCATCCTCTTCTCTGTGGAAATACTCCCAATCCAGACAGACAGTGTGAAAACATCTGAACAATTTGATAACAAAGTCAGTAGAGGCAAGAATGTTAAACACCTAGGCACCTCCTCCATGCTACATCATGTAGCATGGAGGAGGTGGTGCAAAGCAGTCAAGCATCTGTTGCCAGCAACAGAGGCAGATACCATTCTGTCCAATCTCCGCCACCAAAAGCATCATCCTCAGCATCATAATGAGCAACTGGGGGTAGTCCTTCATTATATTTACTAGGACTAAGGAACGCCTTTGAATCCATGAGCGAAAGGATTGGTGCTGCTGGTGCTGCTACTGCTGCTGAGGGTTCAGAATCCTCATCTCACAAGGGGACCAAGAAGGTTACCCATTTTAAACAACAGTTGCTTGTTGAATAGATCTTTGCTTGAGAAACCAAATCAAAGACATCATCCTGTAGCAAAGTGCATCACCAAAGTCATCACGTTAGCTATTGATTTACACCCCATATTGTCGATTAATACACCAAGTTTACACCCTGTTTACTGCTACAATATAAAAAAGAGCAGCCTTGTGGGTGTCTTAACAACACAAAGACACGTTATATGATCTCCACACAATAGCAAATATATAATATTGATTATATACTGTATATACTCGAGTATAAGCCAACCCGAATATAAGCCGAGGTACCTAATTTTACCACAAAAAACTGGAAAAACTTATTGACTCGAGTATAAGCCGAGGGTGGGAAATGCTGCAGCTACTGGTACATTTTAAAATAAAAATAGGTACAGTACCAATAAAATTGCATTAAATGAGGCATACCTGCATGAACTTTTTTATATATATATTGGTACATATTAAATGCTCATTACTCTAATTTGACAACAGTCTGTTGTATTTACTGTATATTAAAATCAATTTAAACGGGGCACTTATGTCAAGTTGAGATACGGCACAGCTTCCCTTGCAGTGTCCATGTTTGGGCGCCGTCCACCGTGGTGGTCCGCCGTCGGGCCAACTCCACGCAGGCTTCAGCCTACCTCCCTCCTCCTCTGCCAGGGAGAAGCCGCCGGACCTTTCCTCCTCGCAGCTACTCCTGGCCCAGCCGGATGCTGTAGCCTGCAACATCGCGGCTGCCTGAACTGCTTGACGGTTCCGGCGCTCAGTGGTGACGTCGTCGCAGCTCTGGAGTTCTCCCCCGACTCCAGACTGCGGCTGGTGCAAGTTTCCTCTTCGGTCCTTGGTCCCTGGTGCTCTGGACTGCGACCTGGGCTACTGAAGGCTCCCCTGAGCCAGCGTTATACTTTGCCTCACTTGTTTCCTCACTTGACTCGAGTATAAGCCGAGGGGGTTATTTTCAGCACATTTTTTTGTTCTGAAAAACTCGGCTTATACGCGAGTATATACTGTAAATATAAATTCATAATTATTAAAAAAAACCTTTTTGTCTTAAACATTATTTTAATTCATTGTGCCTAATAATAGTTCATCCTTGTATCATCAATTGAGTATTTATGCGTGCTGTTTTTAATTGCTGTTTTTTTCATATTTTTGAACAGTTAGGTTAAATAAGTTTTATTAAGTTTTATTATCTGTCCTCCACACTATGTTGAGCATGCATACGTGTAGAATACCACAAGAAGGACCTGCCTTTTTAAATTGTTAGAGTGAATATTAATTAAACTTTCCTGAAGTTTGAAAGAGGCTTTGTACCTTCCTCTGTTTTTGTACCCCTGACTACAGCCAGTCCCTGGGAAATTTGTAATATAATTTGCTCTGAATAAAGGAAAAGGGTGGCCAAGCCTTGAATCCAGACATGGGTGATGTTCTTCCTTGCCTCTGTTGATATTGCAAACAGTGATTGTCTAAAAACCTCCCTCAGCCCTATATCTTATTGGGGACATGCCAAATATTGGCCATTATGGATTTTGAGGAAAAGGGCTAAATGAATGAAATATAAAACATAGAGTTACAATATACAATAATAATAAATTATCATACCCCCAATTATACTAACTAAAAAGACGTATCTCTCTATACACACTAAAGTCAAAAAATTGTGGAGCTGCTGTAGATAGAGCTTGTTAATTTGTAATCTACAATAGAAGGCCCCTTTACAATATGGTAGTGAGTCCCACTCTATGGTGTTACTTTAAAATGGTAAGAACACCTGTGTTTCTCCAATTTGATTCAGAAAACAGGTGTGCATACACTATAAGGTAATTTGTTCCAATCGAAAGATGTTTCAAGAGTTGGCAAAATGAATGTCAGTGTTTTTTTGCATTTTGCACACAGATACTGACCAGTGTTACTGTTACACTGTTATTAGACTTGCGCTGGAAACATCATCTCTCACCTGTAATACTGATTGCAATTAATTACATTTACCTCCCCTGCAATTCAACATGGTTTTGCCCACTCATGAAAAATCTTTCGATTGGAAATTTATCTTATATTGTATGCACAGCCTAACACTTCTATTGTTAGAATGGAAGAATCTATGTGTGATAATTTAATAAATAAGTAATCACATCCTACTTTGTCCGGATAAATTATCAGTTATATAGATAAAGTGCACTGTCAGCCCTGGTTAAAGGCACACTTAAGTGAGGATTAGTTCAAAAGTTTAAAAATCCAACTTTTTGATACAGTTTCTACTAGCCTGTATCCACTTTCTGGATTCAGTGACTCTCCCTCTTGGCTGGTTCTGGAATGAAGGGGGGGGGGGGGGAGAAGGATGAAATAAAAGTATATGGGGGGGATATAAGCAGGGTATACAAGGGAGAAAAATAAACAGCGCATAGAAGAAGAAAAATAAGCAGAAGATACAGGGAGAATAAGCAGGGCATTGCAGGCCAGGGATGAAATTCAAGGCTTTGGTGGGATCCTGAGTTTTTAGTGCAAGCGGAATGCTCACACAGAACACATCCTGAGGTGCGTGTTTTAGCAAAAAACTGAATAGGGCACTGGGAAAAACAGCAGACTGTTTTCACACAGACATAGCCATATGCGGGGTGCCTGTAGCATATACATTTCTTATATAAAGCTTGCATTTGCAGCATTCAAAGATGCTTTTAATGTTGCAAATACAAACTTATAAAAATGGTAATTTTTACATACAAAATGACCTGCGCCTATGACTTACATTATCTCTGGGATGGTGTAAAGTGTATGGCAGATGTGCAGACAGCATCTCCTGCTACTGCGACCAGTAAAATGAGAAAAAATCCCTTTTTTTCATTTACATAGAGTACATAGCAGTCAAATGCGCAAACAGATGGATGGGCAGCAGTGTGCCTGTATTTCTGTGCGTGCATCTGATCTGAGCATGCACAGTTTACATTTCCACTGTGCATCCGCATGAAAAACAGATGGATACGCAACTTTGGATCAGCACCTAAATGAAGTTCCCTCTCTTCAGTTGCCATTAAATTAACTCCTGTTTACAATTTTAAACCATATATACACCTTTAACACTGAAATAAACTCCCCTTGCCCTCTGTTCATAATTTAATTCTTCTTCCTCATTTAACCACATTGTAACAGTTAGTTAATCTATGAAATGATGTTTGAATACGTGATATGTAGTCTATTTCACCTAATGCTAAGATAAAATGTTCTACAATTTATTAACACTTTGGGTGATGTTCTGCTTAGTCAGATATTATACTAAGTACTCTAATAACTGTATCAGTGCCTAAATAATTTAACTTTCACTTAAAATTTTTCAATTAACTTTATCTTTACAGTAGTAACCACATATAAAAGCTGATGGACTGATTGCCCCAACTCAACAGGAAAAGGATTGGTGAATAAACTAAGGTGGGGGTCAACACTAGAAACAGATGGGGTTAAATTTTTACTAAACTGGTCCATCTAGATCTAACACATCTAAATTTAGCTTTTTCGTGATATCTTATTATTGTGAGATTTAATTTTATTCAGCTGCCTGTTTTGTCCTATAGTCCAGATTTTGAATGTTATCATATCCATGGCCTAAATAAGTGCTAAAGACCACAGGGAATGCAACCAATGTAATGTGATTTTAAACTCCACACTTCAATTGTACAGATTTTAGAGGATGACCCACCACTCAGATAGCTATGCACAATTTTTATCTAAATTTTGGCAGGATGGAACACTTAAATGCTTACATTTAATTAATGAATGTAACTAGCCAAACACCAAGATACTCAGCAATATGGTCGATGACCAGTGCTGTCCACCTTTCATCAACCTAGATTTACTGAGAACAACAGAAGCCTCTTATAACCAGATAACTGTGTAACTGCATTGTTGGACTGACAGGAAAGGTGCAGCAATACCTGTTTGCATCCCATCCAGCTGTCATTACAGGACAGTACTGCAATAAGGTCATTGCAGGACACCTACTGTGTTTCCTACTAACCACACATGAGTGCTTACTATAGCAAGGTGATGGTTATTACAATCTATCTTCTTATCAGTGCTTAAAATATTGCTATATCACGGTAATAAATTTGTGTTATAGGAAAAAGCTATTCCCGGATAGCTTCATTAACATCTCTGTGGAGGACACACACTTGACTGAATTTAATTCATAAGCATCTACTTTTTGTTATAAAATATTTTATGTAGTACTTGTGCCATGCAGTGTTTCCTTTATTACATAAAAGTGACACAAATTCAGGTATAAATCAATATCTTTTATACCTGAACAATGACACATGTATTTATTGCTAAACCTGCTAGGACTTTTATATTTTATATCTACATATTGGCATATTTTTAAGTCATTTTACATTTCACACTTTTGGTATATCTAATATACATAACATTTGTAGAATTGGTTTTCTAGAATTATTTGTAGAAATGTTATGAGCTAAACTTTTAGACAGAATACTTTAGCATTTATTCAATTTTGTATTATACTATATAAAGAATTTAGGGTGTGCAAATACTGAATCCTTTTAGGACTCATGTGGGGAGGCAGGGGCACTCTGTATCCTTGCCCATGAGTTTGTTGTCAATTATACTAATGAGCTTGTATTGTCAGACGTCAATACTGATATATCTGCATGACTGACAACAGGATGCTGCCTTCCTTCAACATGTGCAGACCACCCAACATAAAAGTGTTATGAAGCCCCTGTGCAACCAATTCGATGTATTATATAAAGTGTGCATATAATGGGCTGTTCATTAAAATGCACTAAACCTCTCATATTCAATGAACACAGGGCCTGATCCAGTAATTTAAGAAAAATATATATTTTTTAACCAACTCAGCATCATTTTGATTTTTTGCTTTGTCTTAAAACTGTTTATAAGGGATTAAGACAATTAGGTATGCCCTAAACTGTTGTTGTACTATTTAGCCATTATAAGAAAGAAACAGTAGCTTAGCTTTCAGTAAGTAAGGAAACTTCATCGATATTCTTGGCATGACACACAGCATGCTGCACATTTTTCCTAACCAAAATATATCATTCTCAATCTTATGACAAATGTGTCAACTTCTGCTTATGAACAATATAACCCATAGGAATTTGTTTTATGAAATATGTTTTTAATCAATTTTATTATACATTTTTTTAATGTTGAAATTGTTTCTTTAAATGTCCAAATTAAGATTTTTGTAGTTAGTTGTATGGACTTTATATTAATATACTGTTTCACTGCAAAAAGATTATATTTTTATATGGCACACTAATGCTGGCCATACACTATAAGATAAATTGTTCCAATCTAAAGGTTTTTTCAAGACTGGGTAAAACCATGTTGAATTGCAGGGGAGGCAAACTGAATTAATTGCAATCAGTATTAAAGATGAGAGATGATGTCTCTATAGCTGGCCATACACTATGCGATAAATCAGTCAAATTTGGTGAAATTTCGATTTCAAATGATAAATCAAGTGTGTGTTCAGGTGTGTGGGA
>JABWIB010000395.1:101985-115576 GCA_016617825.1 Platyplectrum ornatum
GAACTTTTTATAGTTCTTTTCAACAAGAAAATGGCATGCACAATTTAATTGCAAGTCTGAACAATTTAAGTTGTTTGTATGGAGACTTTTTAAGTGCCCTTTTTTTTTTAAACAAACTTTTTTTTTTGTTTGCTTTCATGTAAATTTTCGTGCTTAATGATTTATCGCATAGTGTATGACCAGCTTTAGTGTTTGCATGCAGGGAGAATGCTTTATTTTTGCATGTTGCACACAGATACTGACCAGTGTTACTGTTACACTGTTATTACATCATCTCTCACCTGTAATACTGATTCCTACTAATGACATTGACCCCCCTGCAATTCAACATGGTCTTACCCACTCTTGAAAAAACCTTTCGATTGGAACAATTTATCTTATAGTGTATGGCCAGCTTTAGTGTTAAAAAGAATACATCAAATCTGTGTGCCTTGCACATATGGAAATAATACCTCTTTTCCACCAAGAATCCAGGTTCAGACCTGGGTTTGTACCCTGCATTTTTCTCAGGTAAAAAAAAAAAAAAAAAAAAAAAGACACCTTTTCCACTGCAAGGTGAACCTGGGTTGACACCATTTCCACTGAACGGAGTAGAGTATTGTTATTGCATTAGTCCCAGGTAAAACCCTGGGTCACTTTACCCGGGTTTAATTTCTTGGGACCCTTTTCCACCAAAATAAACCTGTGTCTATGTGCATAAAATTCCATTTTGTCAGTGGAAAAGGGGAATAAGTTTTCCAAGTACAAGGAATATAAATTGGACTTCAATTTGGTCTTTTAGTGTCATTGTAATAACTTTACTTTGTGAAGGATTTTATGCAACAGTAGTAAATTTAACATACTTGGTAATCATAAATTCACAAAACAATGTAATTAAGTTTAAAGAACAGATGAGTTGTGCCAAGATGCTGTAGTTAAAGCCTATGTGCAATGTAATTAGCTTTTATTAGGCATCATTAAAAGAAATGCAGACTTGAAAAGAAGTTCATTTGTGTATAACTTATAAAGCCTGAGAGCAAATGTATAAATGATTAGAAGTAAAAATGAAAAACACTGTACATGTCATAAAAGGAGATTCCTATGATGTATAAAGCATCAACATAATATAAAATAAATACTGGGATGACGTTATTAAGACCAAATCCACATATTACGATTAATTATGCCAGTTTTTAAATAAAGAAACCCCAAAGAGCTGCAATTACCCAGTGTTACATTGGTAACATTTCTATAGATTGATAAGATTTTAGTACTGAATGGATCCCTATTCTGATTGTCAAAAAATAGCACAGAGTGGAGATCAATATTAGTCTTGTCAGACAAATTACATTGCAAATCAATGGTTCTATTTTGGAGAAAGAGAACATTTGAAACAGAAGTAGTATGAATGATAAAGAGTTGGCAGTTCTACAAGCGCCTGCTGAATTCTATGAATGGAGCTTGGATAAAGAGGGTATAGGCTGTGCAGCTGTGGTGAGCACAGAAAGTGCCTTCAGTCTTGTGTGCCATCATTGGCTAGAAGTAGTCTTTTGCTGTCAGAAATTGGCAAAGAAACTACAAAGAATTTTCTGAGCAGCTGGGAAATAAAACAAGAGAGCAAAGGTGACAGAAAATAGAAACAAAGTCTATAGGTATGAACAGCATATTCCTCAACAATTTCCCTGGGTTTCATAGGAGCTTGACAGCTTTTACGTACTGAACATGTGCGCACATCATGCTAATGATTTCCAACATAACAAGGCTCAAGAGGAGAGACACTTAAAGAGGAAGTATCTTCAGTCCATTTTTATTATTGCTGATTTTTACTTACTACTTATTGTCAATAAAATCAAACTCAGAACTAAATGTATCTTTATGCCATGTCTGCTTTACATGAATCATTTATTGGGTGGAAATAATTTACTTTAATAATTTTTGTATCAGTAGTCGAAGTTGAGATTTAGAAGTGGGGGTTTGAACATTTGGATGTAGTGTTATGGAAACACAAAATATAATAGAAGTCAATTGAGTCAATGGAGGCCCTGATTTGTATAATAAAGTACTGACATTGAGTTTTAAATGAAAAAAATATATATATTTTAGTTTGGCTAAATAATTTCCTGATGAATACAGGTTATAAAATGCACAATTTTCTATAATTTGAGAAGACATTAAATTTACCTCAGCACCAAACAGAAGTGGTCCCTATATCATCTTTTTGCTTTTGGCGTGGCAAAAAGACTACAGTGATGTCACACATTCCACGGGCTGCAGGCATCTGGAAGTAATTATATGAAACATATAAGGCATGGCCGAGTAACACTGATTACATTTAGTGGGACTGAAGAAGACAAGTTATCCAGGTAGATCTCTAGACTATAATTATGAACACTAATTATGTATGTTTGAAAAGAGGTGCGAATGAATATATTACTGTAAATTATTCTAATTAAAACTATTGTTTCAACATGTCATTCAAATTTGTGATTTCAGAGGCACACATTTCCATTAAATATAAGACATGAGATTTTTTTTGTTGTTGTCAACATGTTTTTCTATGTTGGCTAGTTTGTTATATTTATTATGCACAAGCTGTCTAAAGTCTTACCAAACATCTGGAACTGCATACTCTACTCATGGGGCATATAAATACTAGTGGATATCACAATAGAAGATACAAATACCAGCCACATGGTCATAATCTCCTTGAATTCTGGAGAAAGTTCACTTATTCTAATCTAGAAGATGGGGACTAGTCTATTCTATCCTCACAACATGCAAGTTGATAGCCAGTGGGAATCTCACAACGTATGTGTGATGGTATGTCCATGACGGTATAATATGTAATAGGGTGAGAGAAGTGTGACTTCTGTGGGGGTATCACTTTTAATATGGAAGAATGATTTTGGGGGAGCACAAAATCTCTATCTACCCAAGCCACAGAAATAGCCAGTTTTGGCCGTGCCCAAACATCCTTAGGGGGGTCCTCATACTTCATAGCTGCAATTCACAGTTTCACATGTTAAGGGGGTTTCACACCATCTTAAAATAGAATAAAAGTAATCATTTACTAGTTTTCCTAATTACCATATAAAACTGAATTGCAGCCATGATGTATGAGGAACTCCTGAGGACGATGTTTGCTTAACACCAAACAGCTTTTGGGTGACTACTGTTGCAACAGATCCTATTGCATTGATCTAAATAGACTGCATATTTTGATAAAAAACAGGGATCAAATATTTTTTGCTGAAAACTAACTTGATGCGAAAAATATTTGTTCTGGTGTAATTCTCTAAAGATATGAATACGGTTTCTTCTCTTTTTGGCACTTGTTACACATGCAGTAAGCAAGCCCAGATTAAAAAAGATTTGACTCATCCTGAAATATATCTTTTACATTTACAACTAAGGTTAATCTCTTTCATTTGGACTGACTCTCATTATTCATTATGACTTAGAGTTATATAATGCATTTACTTTAAACCAGACTGCATAGGTTCAACTATTTGGATATCTTTTTTGGTAATTTTAAGTAAGCTTAGGCCATAGAGTATGTTGATCAAACGGTTTCTGCCTTACATTAATTAGATTATACTCAATCTGCCAAACAGCTGCCCATACTGTATACAGAAGGTTTATTTCATATTGGAATGTACGGCAACTAACATGGCACATATTACAATTTTCCACATGTCTGCACTTATATTAAACATATGCGTATGAACAAACATATGACCATATAAGTATAGGCATCATTCAGGTGATTGACAACTACTGTATAATTGTGATGCTGTTTAAATCACAATAGGCGGCAGAACACAAATGAGTCAAGCAGAGGCATCACTAGGGAGCTGTGGGGGAGGGATAAAAGTACTCGAAGTACAGAGGGCACACAAGTACTGGGTGCATACAAGTAAAAATGGGAGAACTGGGGTAATAAAGCACAAAAAATTGTGGAAGGTCCATAGGGGTGCCATAACGTGTTATCACATTGGGTGACACCAACCCTAGTGACACGACTTGTGTCAGACCTGCATAATTCTGCATAATTATTTTGTTTTATGGAGTTGACGCTGCATTAGTTAGTGCTATTGGAATTCAAAAGTAGACAAAATGGAAAAATTAAATATAAATGTACATTAGTAATGAAATACCTTTGTAAACATTAGTATTTGAGAAATGTAACAATCATAACCTTAAGTGCCCTTTTTAAACATTACTTGACCTTTATTTACCCAAAATGATACAGTTAGACAATCACCATAATTTAAGTTGAAAATATGACAATATAAAGACTCTACTTTAAAGGAAGTAAGTAAGATATAAGACTTCAAAAACATTTTATAACCAGAAAGCATAGCTGTGCTCTGGTGAATATGATTATAATATTAAAAACACCCCATGGCAAGAGTTTCATAGATATAATTATGTGGGCTACATTCCTAATGGTCACATAAATGTGATGAGATTTTTTTCAGAAAAGCAGTTTAAGCTGCTAAACTACTACAGGCAATATTCTATGCAGAAAAAGAATATTTCACTGTCCTAAAAACCTTTCGGCAAGGATGGTTCTACAACTTATAACTGTAAATAAACGCTTCCATCTGTGCACTGTCACGTCTATTCTTTTATCTCACTCATGTTTATTGTAAGCTTTCCACCAAAATACATTTGCATATTCTGTGAAAATTCAATAAATGTAAATGTTTTCATTTTTTCAGTAAAAAAATAAAATACATTTTGATATTCTCCTTTTCTTCCTACTGTATGTATTAAACTGTTTCTGGATTATATAAATAAAACAATTAATTTAGTACAGGTTAAGTGAGATATTTTAATAATATTATAATATAATATTATATATTAAAATATATGATATTGCAGTTCTATGCAATAAACTGTTTGATTAGCTCTCTGTATTTCAAATGTTTAGTAACTGTTGTATTCAACACAACACTTACATGTGTACACAGGGCACGGTCTACTTTAAGGGACTAATCTTAGGGACTGATTCAGTCTTCTTAATGCAAAGGTTTTCCCCTTATGCTGTTTGCACTCGCGTGGAGCCGCGTATAAAAATATGCAAGGTAGTTGTACCGTAACAGGAAAGAGTCAGTGCACAACCAGCTTTTTCCTGTTTTCGCGTGGCATTGAATCGGCCCCCTAACTTTAATTTAATAGATTATGAAGCAAAGACAAACATCTGGTAAATTAAGGAATGATGCTTTAATTATTACATAATATTGTACAAGTAAACCATAACATCCAGTTAAACCATACCAAAGACAATAATAAACACATTTTACTACTTGCTTATAAAAGTACTTCCCTGCCACCCAAACCCACAAGCCCTATGACTGGAAATGCACAACTTTTATGTCGCAGAGCAGTGAATCTGTAAACCTTTGAAATGCAGTATTATATATGAAAAGGTGGAAATAGTGATTCATGTTGTTATAGTATATATTGCAGTTATTGTGCTATTGTTTTGTATTTGTTTTTTTTAAAATAACCAGTTTGATGTGTTTAGTAAGGGATTTTAGATGTTTCTTGCAAATCTATGTTTATAAATCTATAATAAATTTATATATAAATCTATAAAATATTTTAAAGCAAAGAAAATTAATCTTTATAGGTACCATCAACAATTCAGATGGTAGACCCTACACTCTAGGAAGAAAAGGGGAACAGAAAATTAGAAAGAGTGCAAGAACCTTTTGTCATATACATGGCTGTCATGCTATACTTTCAAAACTTTCTGCCAGTAACCATACTATTCCAAGGTACTTTTTCTCCTCTTACGTAAAAAAGATGCATGTCCTTTGCTTGTCAGATGTGTGTTTCTCTTTTTACATCTGACATTCCTAACTTCCTTCTGCTTTGTACATACTTCTACAGAATATTTTGTCTGCTTATTTTTCCTAAAACTAATCTTTTTTGCTTTTACAATGCTTCCTACTGCTTTTGAGATACAGAATGGCTTTCTTCTCATTGTATTGTTTCTTGATGCCATTCAAAAGCCTTCACTCTGCCAAACGTTAGGATTCTTCAAAGTTGATACCTTCCACTTTGACAGCAGCAAGTCATTTTCATACAATATATCTCACCAACTTAGTGTTTAAAAATAAAGTTGCCCAAGAAACCTACAAACTTGCATAGAAAGTGTGAAAATGCAATTGAAAAAATAAATGTAACCATGCAAAAGCTGCTGGTAAATAATTTGTTGGGATGGCTTGATGACTTGGTGGGGGGTAAGGGCAGGAGTAGTGTCTTAAAACATTAAGTCAATTTTACTTATTAATCAGTTTTTTTCTTAGCTTTTTGCTTCATTATCAGTTTAAATAATCTAATATTTTAAAAGTTATTCTACTGTATATTCCATAAACTTATTTATTTATTTATTAACCCATTTTATTAACAGATTTTATTAACCTATTTTGGAATAGAAAGTAAAAAGAATGATATTAGTAGATTAGTATATAAAACTGTTAAGTAGGATGAAGAAATTAGTAGAAGAGTTAGTTAGAAGCTTGTCTGAAGATCAGTCTGGCTGCTGCATGTAATAAAGACTGGGAAGTAATTACATAATGTTGAAACTCAATTAAGAGAGCATTTCAACAATCAATTCAGGAGATTAATGCACGAAAGTCTTTGCAGTGTTTTGTGTGAGGTATTTGTGTGGAAATATTTTTTGTTACAAGACTTAGAAACAGATTGTCTGTGGGCAGTAAAGGATAGTTCAGAGCCAAAGATGGCACTAAAGCAGGCCATACACTATACGAAAAATTCACCGATTCGACGATTTCATTGAAATTGAACGATTCTGCGGTTTTCAGCCGATTTACTATCGCTAAAGCGTCTTTTTTTTATTATTTCATTCCTCTTTTTTTTTCCCCTTTGGTTCTTGTGGCCCCATAGTTTAGGGGCCCGGTCGCAGCTGCGACCGCTGCTACCCCTATAGCTACGCCACTGGGGAGGACATCCAAAAATAGCAGAAAGACATTCAGTTATGCTGGCCAACATATTTGGTGAGAGATCAGGAGTGGATAGGTAGATTTGTTTATCATCCGCATAGAGATTATATTGAAATCCAAATGACTTTTTTAGCTGTTCAAGAAAAGTGATAGACATCATGAGGGTACATGATCAGGAGGACATGTCAAATAAAAGCAAAAAGAAGGTACTTTCTTGTCATTTGTGGGTTAGAACGAAGACATTGTGCCACAGTATGTATGAAATGGACTGAGCAGCATTAAGTTGTGTTACAAGGCTGTTCCCAGGTCATAGGGGCTAGCTGGGCCCGGAACTTCACTGGAGACCTGATGGTGTGGACAGACTTGCAACTGCAGCACCCAGCAGATCACAGCCCCTGGAAGACAACCTCTATCAGACAGTATTCATACAGAGAGAGAGACAAGGAACAGAATCCCAAACAGGAGTGTTTATTGTGCAGAATACATACAGACAAAAAGACACAAGCAACTATAAATAAAAAGGGATTATAAACAAGAAGTACAGGACCATAAACAAGTGAAAGTAATACAAAATAATACAGGTGTAGAGAAGGGAAGGCAAATACAAGCAATAATAATTAGAATCATCATCATCATCCAACACAAGAATCAAAATACAGTCAACAACTATGACAATAAACCATGAGAACTAAATACAAAACAGACTGTCAAAGATTACAAAAGCAAACCACAAATGAGTCAGGAACAAAGGTTTTTCAAGAGTGGGTAAAACCATGTTGAATTGCAGGGGAGGTAAATTGAATCAATTGCAATCAGTATTACAGGTGAGAGATGATGTTTCCAGCCCAAGTCTAATTAGTGTAACAGTAACGCTGGTCAGTATCTGTGTGCAACATGCAACAATAAAGTATTCTCCCTGCATGCAAACACTAACATTCATTTTACCTCCCCTGCAATTCAACATGATTTTACCCACTCTAGAAAAATCTGTCCTATCCCATAACGGGATAGGACAATTCCAAAAGTGTAAGTTGCGGTTGTGGTTTCAAAAACAACAATATTACTGATGACATCATTATATAATAATTACATTATACAACAATAAATACATTCTCAATAAACACAAACAAAAACCAACACATTAAACAATAGTACCAGCACATATTAACAGAAACAAGGACATCATTATCTAAAAGGGAAAAAGAAATAGAAACTAAGGTACGGAGATGGGAATCAGTGCCAAGTTTCAATCTTTTATAGTAGCTTCTGCATGGCTAAAGCTTAAGGGGGTCAATGCAGAAATTACCGCACATCTGCATGCATTAAGTGCCCACAGAGCAGCCAAGCTTAATGTAGCTAGGTCACCACAAATGTTATATAAGTGCAATGTTGTTCAGTGTAATGTATAAATAGTAGTTATGATTAGTTTGAGCTATGCACTCGCAATGCAAATACACTAAAACTGCATACAAGAATAAAATTAGCCAAATAATAATAATAATCTTTCCTTAACGCCTTTTCTCCTGGAAAACTAGCTTCAGAAAAATCATAAGAATGCAAACCATCCAGAATAATGTCTCTGTTTCATTATACACCTTTGAAAGCATGTACAGCTTCAGTAGTGTTATGACAAATCATTAGTACATACAACTGGGAAAGTACAAATCTGTATGCTCTAAAAACTGTCAATCACATATTTTTTATAGGTTAATAAAAATGACAAATAAATTAGCTTTCATAACTTATACTGTAACCTTTACAATGTAGGTATTCAAAATACAATCCAAATAGATTCTATCTAAAACAAAGGAGATGTGGTGAAAATGGAGGGAGGGTGATAACCTAGCAGAAGCGGCTTATATTTTCTCCATTATTTCATGTTATTATCTTATCAGCTTCATAACATATTATTCTTGGCTAAATAGCAGTTCTGAATACCAATGATGATAGTTAATGACAATAAAACTGCTGAAAGAAGAAATCTGAAAGTGAAATTATTTTATTCACTTAGTTTGGGCTCTTGATGCTATTGAAGCACAACAGTTTGATGGTAATTGTATTTGAATTTATGTGAAAATTTATATATTACATAAGCGGTATTTATGGAATAGTCTATGCATAAATATGAAAGGGAGAAAAATAAATATAACTGCAATAACATTTGAAAAATCAATATTTGCCTAATAAATGAGTGTATCTCTATCATCACTGAACTGTTTACACTGTACCTTTAAACACCCTCTTAGAAAATGTAGTATTCATATGACTTGTATTAAGGCAGGTTTTGTGTGTGTGATTAATATGACGTAATGCCGAAAGAGACTGCATGACTTTGTAAAAGGGCATTCAATCCTATAATGCATACTATGATTTCAATTCTGGAGTTTGAATTTTTAAAGATGAAGTAGATCAATTGAGCCAAATTATCCTCATATAATTTTAACTGCAAAGTGATCATAATTCTTGGAATAAAACGCCAATACTATGTTCTATTGAAGTGAGTATAACCATTATTTTTCTTTTGTTCCACACAGTTTTGATCAAACTGTGTTCTGAATACAAAGTTATGATTTTCAGCTTAAGCGTAGAAAGAAATCGATTGATGTCATTTCTGTGCAGCGGAGAGATGTGTGCTGTAGAAACAACATGGGAACGGAGATTTTTTTTTTCTTATGAAGAGTTTTCCTAAAGATTGTTTCACATTATCACCCTGTTGTTGCAGGGAATGGTGATCAGATTTTTCCGACTAGCAGCATATTGACATTTATCTGAAATGTGTGATGATGTGGGTGAGTGGGAAAGATGTTCAGCAAAGCCTCGACTGTTATCCTGTATTGCTTGTGGAATTGTAATTGGCAGGTAAGAGAAGAAGAATAAAAATATTCAATTCCATATTTGTCCATAATTCAAAATGTGCATGCATTTGTTCCCACACTTTTTTTATTAAATATTTTTTATGAAAATTTTTGATTACTACAATAAACAAAAGTGTCACAATGGTAAGTTGAAAAATGCAACAGGAAATATGAACAATAAAAAACATATCGTAATGGACACCATGTGGTTTCTAATATGTAGGACAAAACAGCAGAGGTGGGTGAGGGTATAACCGATAATTTACAGCACAGGCCTGGGGGACATTACACTGAGTAACCAATCAAGACAGGGAGGAATCATCTGGTCACTCCAAATACAGAGGTGAAAAAATTGTCCTGTGTACTGTGGGAAGTGTACCCAAGGTGTGTAACAATAGTAAACGGAGTAATTGGGCTGATATATGAACATGTCCATTAGGTTGATATTGTGGTAGTCTTTAAAAGTGTCCAAAGGTTGTAGGTCCTCCGGTGGTGTGGTGAATGCAGTTATTAGTGAGAGATGGAGAGAGTATAGTAGTGCTGTATCGTACTTCTTTTGTTATTCGTTGTTGGTACTCACCCTTTTAGTGTCTTGTTCGGTAACATTGGGTTAGCAGTCTTTTCTCTCGGTTGTATTTTGGTGGTGCCGATTTTGGTGGTGGTGTTCTTCCTAGTCCTCTCCTTCCTCCTGGTTCCTTCTGTGTGTCTGGGCTGGTGGGCTCAGTCTGCACGCGTGGAGTTCCTCTGGTTCATGCCTTTGGAGTCGTCTGCGGTGTAAATTACTGGACGGTCGGATGTCGTTCGTCAGGATCTCGGTATTAGTGTTATGGCCATCGGGTATTAGGAGGTCTAGCCCACTGGTGGTGATGCACTTGTGTTGCTCCTGCGTTTGCATCTTGGTGTTGGGTTATAGGTGGGTCTCATTAAAACGATTAACATGGGATGGGGCATTCTGTATGATTTAACCAGGAGGAGACGATTCTCATACATATGACATGCTTACCGTCTCGATAGGGGTACTTCACCCAATCAGATTAGGGCATGGGCATCACAACTTTTACACGATCACCCCTCAGCAGCATATCAACAAAATACGTGAGAGGGAAGGGCGTCCCATACCTCGATCCTCATTACACCAAACAAGCACCACCCACCTTCAGACACGAGAAGCCCGTATATCACCTACCATGTCCATGATAACAGACGGGCTTATCTCTGTTTAAACCCACTTAACATCCACAAATGTAAACCCTGATAAAGTCAATTTACTTGACAAAACGCGCTGGTTACTGACAAAACCCAAAGCAGACTCAGCAGCAACAGTTTATTCCAAACTTATTGTTTTTGTGAATAAAATACTAAAACAAGAGATCCACAAGTGGTGTGGTATAGATACAGGTCGTATGCATGCAAACGCAGGGGCAACACAAGTGCAGCACCACCAGCAGGCTAGACCCCCAATGATCGCACCTCCTAACAGAAGACGGCCACTACACTAATACCGAGATCCCAACGAACGCCGTCCAGCGAGATTAACACCACAGGCGACTCCAAATGCAGGAACCCGAGGAACTCCAGACGTGCAGACCGAGTCCACCAGCTCAGACATGCCAGATACAACCGAGAGAAAAGACTACTAACCCAATGCTACCGAACAAGACACTAAAAGGGTGAGTACCAACAATGAAAAACCACAAAAGTATGATAGAGCACTACCCTATGATCTTGTTCCTGTCTCTCTAATCTCTAATATAACAACTACATTCACCACACCATCAGAGGACCTAATGGACATGTTCATATAGCAGCCTGATTACTCCATTACCTATTGTTACACACCTTGGGCACACTTCCCACAGTACACATAACAATTTGCTTAACCTTGCACCACCACAACCTTATTTGATTAAGACCCAAAACAGAGGCGCCATTTAACTACATCTTCTCCCAAATATATGAACTAAACCTGTGGGTGAATAGAGAGACCCTAGATTAGATACGGCAGCCCCAAACAGATCCAGACTACTGAGACCTCAGAGAGCTAATACCCCAAAAAACAGATGTACATTCATGTTGTTGTATTTCTGTGTCAGAGTTTACTGTGCTGTGGCTCTCTGCTGTGTCTCAGGTTATGAAATACTCATCTAGATCTCAGTAATCAGAGAGAGAAATAGAGCGCTGTTGTTGTACTATTATAAAATGAGTTAACCACTTTATTATTTGTGGAACAATATTACAGACATTATATATCTACCCACTTTCTAGAAGTTTAAAGAACTGTATTTTTCATTTACACTTATGCCTACTTATGTCTTCGGAATTTGATCTGGCAAGAAAGGATAGGACTATGATGTTTATGGACCAATCCAGACTTGATACATGTTTCCTCTTCATGTGAGCATAAAACATACAAAAAGATTTGTGCACAATTGCACCCAAAGACTTTCAGCACAGATCTGGATTTTCAGGGTCAAGGTTTCGGTTCTATAAGCTTACCCAAAAGTGAGGCTGGATGAGTAACTTTACATACAATCTCTATGGAAGATTGAGGAAAGTGGGAGGACTCTCAGAGATACGCAACCATGAAACTCTTATGCTTTTTCTGGATAGGTGCTGACCAACTATTCTCACTTTGACTCATGCTATCCAGCTAGTTAGATAATCACAAATGGCAAATTTCAGATTTTGCAAACAATATATTCACATGCATCATGAGTTAACCACTCAACACACAGAGTTAACATCATGATTTTCAACACAGGGGTCAGAGGCTGCATCAGCAGGAGGTATAATCTTCAGATTAGAATGTATAGTATAGGGAGGAATTGCATATAATCCACGCAACCTATATGCCACCATTTTAAGTGTGACTAAATAGCAAATATTTAGGTATTGTTTTTTGGCTGGAATTCTATGTAAGAAAAAAGGAAGAGATACAATATTTAAGTGTTCATTCGGATGTAAATACAGCAGAGAGTTATCAGATTCCAGCTTACTCTGACTTTGCACAATCAAATCTTGGAATCCAATCCCAAATGACTAGGGGTCTCATTTAGATATGGATTTTGCTTCTTACATGTTCAAATGTCTAACTTAGAAAGCACAGAAAGTGTGCAACCCAACCCACCGTGTACAATTTAAATTCTTCCCCATGCCCATCTAGAAAAATGAAGTACTCATTTAATTTGAGCAGGCCCTGCATATGCAGCCTTTTGGTAAATTCTACAATTTTGGTTGTGCACATACGCAGTGTTACACATGGAGAATTTACACATCTTTTTTGACTTGTTAAACATATCTGGAATGTAAAAATAGACATTGTATTAAAGAAAAGCAAAAGCTCAATACCAAGGGCTTTGAAGAGATGCATGTATGGTGCTGGTCTTCTATTGGCCTGCCTTTGGCTAGCCAGTAGTCATCTTCATTTTCAACCTCTGCAGTCTAAAATGTACCAGTGATCCCCCAGTGTGCTGTGTACGTTTCATTTATCTGACAAGCTTAGTTTGATTCTCTCAAGCTATCATCCAGTGAAAAAAAATTATTACTGAGAAAATCAGCTTTAATATAACAGAATGACAGATTTAAAACACGTTGGCCTAAATTTACTAAATTGGAAGCTTGCAGGGAGATTGAAAAGTGGGGATGTTGCACATAGCAACTATCAGATTCAAGCTCTTATGCTGGCCATACACTATAAGATAAATTGTTCCAATCGAAAGATTTTTCAAAAGTGGGTAAAACCATGATGAATTGCAGGGGAGGTAAAATGAATGTCAGTGT
>JABWIB010000396.1:7076-24421 GCA_016617825.1 Platyplectrum ornatum
ATTGTAATGTATAGAAAATGTACCTCTAAATGATTTTCAAATATATATTCATAAAAATGAAAATATATATCATGTGCCATGTGGCACTTGACTTTATTCAGTAGTATGAAAAAGTAGTATGGAATAGTTTAGAACCACTTATCTACAGGTATTGTGATCTGAGGATAATTACAAAGCACTGCTAGTTTACCAGATAAAAGCAATATTATGTAATGCTTTTTTTATTTAATACAATTGTAAACTGTCATTACAACTAAAACTATATCTAATTATAACTGGTATTTGGCACAAAGGGAATTTAGGGGGCAATGTGACACCTCTCTTCAGATGTGTTTGTATACCTGAAATCTGGCATTTTAGTCATTCAGCACCAATGGTATTTTAGAAATGCTGGCTCCTTCTCATGCAGAGAAAATAATATTGTTGCTGTCAATGAAAGATATAATGAGTAAAGCTGGCCATACACTATGCAATCAAAATCAAAGATTTTTTTTAAAGGAAAAATCGTTCATAGGAAACAGCCATACGCAGTACAATAATTGTACAGAAAAAAAGAATTCAAAATACATTTTTGAAAATTATTATTTGGCTTATGCTTCTAAAGTGNCAGGATTATTGGAAGTGCCCAGACACTGAACGCAGAACATGAAAAGATCAAATATCAATATTTTTTAACGATATCGGCCGATCGTTTAGTTCCCATACGCTAAACGATTTATCAATTTTGGAAAAATCGTTCGATTGGAACGATTTTTTGCATAGTGTATGTCCGGTTTTATATAGATGTCACTGTGTATTTGCTCTCCTGTACAACAATGATTGCTCAGACATGCTATACACACAAAGGGGGTTAGACCAGTGGTAGCCAAATGTCCTTGTCATTTACCAACTGTCAGTGTTTTCCAGGTCCTCTCAGAATCACGGGATATGTCAGCCAGTTATGATCACACCTGTGAAAAACGAGGGTATATCACAACGACAAATTTGGCCACCACTGGGTTAGGGGATGAGTGATATAGAGAGAACAGAGGGAAGAGGGGCAAGGGTGTTGGGGGGGATCAGGGGACTTGGTAGATGTATAGAATATAATAGGAGAGAATATGGGTATATAGTTTATGGGGTAAAAGAATAATTAAGAGGGGATAAAATTGGTAACTAAACTGCAGCACAACCCATATATCCCATACTTCCCTTGCTCAGACCTATATTTTGGACTGTAGTGTAAAGTCATTTGAATGTAGGAGCGGTGGATGTCAAATCCTACAGGAAATTCTGATGAGATCAGGGCTGCTTCATTTCTGTGTAGTCAGCATAAGAATAAGGTGGTGATTAAATTAATTATCNGCATTTGAAATCAGTGTTATGAGTGCAAATTGCCATTTACTAAAGCACATGGACAGTGAGGTGGAATCCATTCCATCTAAGTAATGCCCGACTGTTCTCATTTACTAAAATTCTGGCATATGATTGTTTGCTACCTGTGCTGTTTTAGGCCAGTCTTGTTTTAGGAACTACTTCATACCAGAAGCTCACCATAAACTACCATAAAATCTTGTGCAATAATCTTGGTCTTAAGTCTGTGTCTGATTTTGTGTTATATACTGTATTACAATGAAAATCACATATTTCCGTAAATTTTTACGCTTCTAATATGTCCAAATAACAGTGGTAAATTTGTTGTGCATTGCTGCTGTACCTTTTTGTGCCAGAACAGAGCGGAAAGTTACACCTGGGAAAAACTATGTTGAATTTCAGGAGGCTAAATTTAATTTATTGTAAACAGTATTAGAGGTGCGAAATGATGTTTCCTAGCCCAAGTCTAAATAACAGTGTAAAAAACTGTGGCCGGTATCTGTGTGCAATAAGCAAGGGCAAAGTATTCTCCCTGCATGCAATGAATAAAATTAATTTTTATTTCACTGGTTTTGCCCCGGTGTAACTCTTATTTTCAAACTCTGGATCTGGTCCTTTATTGCTGTTCTAAGAGAAAGTGCATGTCAATACATATCTCTTATTGTATTTAAATAATTGAACAGAAAACAAAAAAGAACACATTGTACGTTGTATACTGTGAAGTGGAGAAATGGTTTGTTGAGGCCAAAAAACGCTTCCTGTTCAGTTGGTAAATGGCATATGTAGCTGCTAACAATTTTCTAAGCCAAATAGTGAAAGTATTTAAATGGCATCTAATGTTAGTTAACAGTCTGAAAAAGAGATGCATAATTTGCTTTTTTCTAATAACTTTTTCTTTTGGCAAGAATGAAATACCCAAGAGAGCGGGAGAAGAGACAGGCAATTTGGGAAGGCAGGTGTGAACACTGGCACATCTGTAGCATTTTAATCATGCTCATTTACATGTCCTGCTTCCCCTCTTCTGGTAAAACACTACACATGACCATCTATTTCCTTCTTTGGCTGCCACACAGAAATCACTCAGCTTTTACGTGTGGCTGGAAAGCTGATGAGCAGCTGTTTTAACCGCCTTAAATTAAGCCAACCACTGCCTCGCCAGTAAACATGGATGGGTTTGACTTTTTGGAAGCATTAAATAAAAAGAGTGCCGTATCTTATTAAAATGCATCAGACCGTATTACTTATTTGAAAGAATACACACTATCCCCGCCGAACATACACATTGGGTTTGCTTTGATNTGAATTTAAAGTATGCTCTCCAATATTTTCTAATATGTAAAATAATTTATTACATCTAGAATAAACAAAAAGACAGTGTTTTTAGAGTTTATAAACTGTCAATGCTTTTAATCAAAATACATCTGCATTTAATATTAAATATAAATGGCCACTTACTCCTAAAGTTCAATAGCAATGGTGACCATATAAGTGGTCGAAGTGGAAATTTATAAGTGGGCGTATGGACATTCAGAAGTGGCGGTATTAAAAAATAGANAATAATGGAAGTCAATGGAGATTTGTAGTATTTCAATTAAATCAGTTGGAGAAGTGCCAATATGGCATACCCCCCTATACACCCCCACTTCAAGTCCTGGACCATATCCAAAATAAAATAGCATTGTCCAAATTCTCAGTGGTCTGGTGACCAGAGGTAGGCCTTATGCAAGTGTACAATATGCTGTACATGCGACTTGTATAACAGTCATGTCTGATGGTTAGATAATGGTGCAGTGTCTGCTCTAGTAACCGGTTGTGCTGCTATCGACACTTACATTTGCAATACAGTTGTCTCTTGTTTTATAATATTCACATTAGAAATGTATATTTCTAACTTTAGAAAGGTAGAGATAACAATATGGGTATTATATGCAACAGTAGAAGTCCATATGCATATAGGTTCCTGGTGAAGAAACTAGCCTAGATTCCATTTCCATNGGTACAACCAGGGCTCAAAGTGGAGTGGTGATAAGCCCCGCCCACTTATAAAAGCCCCATCCCTTTATACAAGGGGTACTGGTATAGTATGCCAGTGTAATCTGACCCACTTTGNACACTGGGTGCAACTGTGCAAACTACTAGTTGAGATTTCTGGAATTTAAAAACTACATTGGAAGAAAATCCAGATTAGTTCTGCAGTAGTATACAGTTCTTCCGTCTACTGGGTGGCTCAGAAGTTCTTCTGACAGAAGTACTAACCAACAAATCTCACACACTGGTCTTTGTCCTAGTAGCTACTTGGACAAAATGTCTCACATATTTGTCATTAGCCAAGTAGAAATGTGAACTAATCGCNAACCCCGTAGTCCAGCTTGTAAGAACAGCTTAATAATGTACCTTAAAGTCACTTATTTAGACGGCACTTCAAGTAATAATCCATAAAAATAATAGGTTTCTGGTTTTAAATATCCTTACCTTAGAGGGAAATCTTGTCATGCAAGGCTGACAATCAGTAGCTGGGTCATCGGTTTTAATACTTCTGGACTAAAATGACAACCCTTGGTATATTGTCAGTGTTCATGCTTGTCTATACCATATTGAGAACCAAGATTGGAGAATCATGTTGAATGTTCCATGATAATCTTGCTCAGAACTCTATGGATCAAAGGAGTGTTGGAAAACACAAAACCCAGACAATATTTCTACTCTATCNAAAGTGTGTGAACGCCGTTTACTCTCCTCTCCTTGTCGGATGCCGAGAGTTCTATATCTGGAATCCCCCATCTTCTTGCTATCTGAATGAACATGTTCTGGTCCAATTCCCATTCTCCTGGCTTTTGCCATGAATGTTTAGTTACTGCCTTTCTGCTTCTCAGCTCTCTGATCAATAGGACAATGTGACTTCTGTTTCCCATAAATCTAGACAATACACTTTCCACAAATAGATCCCCAGCCCTGGCTACTGCTATCCGCGTCAAAACCAACAGGTTTTGAGATCTTAAAGAACTTCTGTATTGAGGGTTGATTTTGTTTGTCCACCAAGGATTTTTCCTTATTTTTGTTCTCTGCACCACTCTGATAGAAAACAATATTGAAGAGGTCTCATGTACAGCTTAGCCCAGGGTACAATTCCTATGACTGCTGACATAAGACCTAAGACCAACATCCTAAATACTGAGTGTTTTATCAATGAGATTAGAAAAGTTCTCTTCAATGGAGGTAACAGATTAAGTTGCTGCTAAAGGTTGATCTCTCTATATATGCCGCATCTTCAGGGTCCAAATCTTCAGAAACTTTGAATAATGAAGCTATAGGTGTTTTGAAAGAAATGTATTGGCCATTGCAGATGGAAAATGGCCTTTATGATATCCTCTGATAAGGGTATTTCACATATGGCGCATTTCGCTACTTATTTTTGTTTTCTTTAATGGAAGCCGGCAACTTGTTTGTTTTTCCTAGACGTAAACTATGCTACGCTAGTTTACACGGCCCTTCTGGTTTGTGACCATTTTTCATCCATAATAACATAGAACAGAGATTAACTCTAGGTGAAAAAGACCCCCAGGTAGACAGCAATACACTGCCAAGATCAACCTTAAATAGTCCACCAGAAAGGAAGTAGCAGCAAGAAAAAATGGTCTTTGCGAATTCTTTAATAATCTAGACTTTCCACTATTTCTATTTTTACAAACATAATTTGCAAAGTTATTTTAATTTAACTTCAATATCATGGTCTGTTGTCAATGTCTGGGCATGATGCATATGTTTAATATTGATATATTATACTTTAATGTCCTCAGTTGTATTGGGATTCTTACTACTCCTACTCTCAGACATGTTAAAGTGCTTTAAGAAGGAATGAATTTTCTGTCCAGGAAAAAAAGCTTCAAGCAGACAAATGTGCCAGTCATTATGTACTTGGCTCTACATTAGTGCTAATTAATAAGATAGGAAAATGAGCCAAGACACAACAGCTCACTTCTTATATTAACAAATAGACCCTCAAAAGACAATCATATGCTTTCTTGTATTTGTTATTGCAATTAATACATCTACCAACATTTTTNAATATTTACATCAGGTAAATGCTTTACCTGACACTGGTCTGTATAACATCTTTCCAATTTCAACGCTGTCTTCAATCTTTTTTCAGGAACATCCAAACTATTGTGTATCACATTACTGCACAAGAGAAGACACATCTGACATCCGAGAAGGAAGACTAAGCAGTCTACAGCATGCACCTTTTTCTTTACATGCTGGATTTGATTATTTATTACGTTTTTGGAATATATCTGGCTGTATGTATAAAATATTTTACCTTTCTTAGTTCACAGTATTGTGCTATACAAGAACACATGAATTCTATACAATACTGTTTTGTATATAAATTATGTAAAGAACTAAAAAATAAAGGTGTAGAACATAAAGTATAAAATACTTAACTATACAAACTTATAACTCAACAAAAAAAATTAAGTATGCACTGCACTAAAATCTTCCCATACAACCCCCCCCCCTTGCACTCTGCGTTAATTTATTTACTGTCCCTAAAGCAAATTAACTAAAGTACTTTATAGTCCCTCTCCTATCCAGGCAACCTATACCCACTGTTCTTCCTAACCCTCTAAAAAGTTCAAGTCTACTATAACCTATAACTATTTTATTTTGAGATTACTATAAGCCAGCTAGTAAATGTTTTCGTAGTCCTTCTCTGTGAATGTATGGCCTCCTATTCTCCCTGGGCTGTTTAGTCCCAAGTCCAATTGTTTACTTTGTACACACTCCTATTATTCTATCTAGCTCCTTTTCACTTATGTTTACCCTGTCTCTCTACATTATTTTTTCTATTTTCGGTTTATCGCCTCCCTTTATCATGATTATTGCCACCACTCCAGTTGTCCTTATAATCTGCCTCCTAGTTTACAGAGTCAAACTCTCATCCCATCCTTGGTCTATTTTTTGTCCTTTTGATTCTTTTGTTACCCTTTACACATCTTGTTTTTCCTCACCTCTAATTCCTCCAAAAGCCCTATCCGTCCTGCCAGGCGGTACCGTGTTTCTGGCTATATTGAAAACGCACAAAGCTAGTTTAGGTTTGGTTCACTTCCCCACCCTCATCAGCAAACCATACATTTGTAATGTCATATTTCAAATTCCATTCTTAACACCTTTAATATATAGTTTGATGATGAATTATTAAATAGATGCCATCATGAATAGCAACAGAATAGAGATTGCACTTTAACGACCACTATCCAATATAGACTACATTTGCCAAGCAAGATCGTATTTTGTGAAATGGAGCCAAGCTTACAGAAATTATTTTGTTTATGTCTTTATTTTTGCTAATACTTAAATTTCCTTCAGGTTCTAAATATTGAAAACCAGACTTTAGAGGAAAACATACAACATAATCTTTGCTTCGCTGGAATGGTAAGTCTGAAGCATAAGATATGATCTTGGATCAGATTTTGGTATTTTATAATTAGGCACAATGGATGGGCCGAGTGGCTCTTATCTGCTGTGACATTCTATGTTTCTCTGCATACACAGGCGGAATTCAAGAGAGTATAAACATTTGATTGTTTCAATATGTGTTCAGGTGTCCTTTTTGGTTTACAGGTGCATACGCATCCCTGTGTATAATTTCTATATATTTTATGTGCAGCATTTTGTAAATATTGTTATTAAAACACAGGCTGTTCTGAACACATGGTTCCTTCAAAGAATTTATATTTATATTTAGAATTTATAACTGAAAAAAATATGTTATCGCATACTTTTTGGTCACACTCATTATCCTACTGGTTACATCTCTTCTACATAATAGTGCATTTTGTCTTTTCATTTATATTGCCCTGATGGCTCCTGTAGCACTCCTTATATTGTAATATTGTGTTTAAATCGTATAATAACATGTCTGCCCTCCTATATTACAAACTAGTTCAATAAAATGTTGAAAGCAACTGATAGCTGGTTAAATGTAATAATGTGTGTTCAAATAATATTTTCCATCTATGCTTGTATGCAGTTTTCTTTATGTTGGATACATCTGGACAGCAGCTTTTTGTCATATCAGAGGGAGGAAAGAAACAATTTAAGATGAATATCACGTTTTTGTTATTGGTGTGAATTCATGGAATGTTCCTCTGTCCTTTTGTATCTAAAGAATTACTGTGGACCCCCAAGCTTTCCTAAACAAAAACATTCATAAGTATGAAAATAACTCAATTCCAGCTGTAAGTTAAGCACAAAACAAATTGCACTGTTACATATTCAGTTTCTTAGTTGAGATATTTACATAACTTTCCCTCATTATATTATACTGGTGGTGCTACTTATTCCACTGATTTAATTGAAAAATGATAAATCTCCATTTAGTTCTATTATATTCTATGATATATATATATATATATATATATATAGCAGTTGAAACGTTGGATAGCATGTTATAATACAGTTTAAAGAGAGGAGTGACCTGAACGCTCCCCTCTTCCATGCTATGTTACTGGACTGTTAGTAATTCATCTGTTTCCTGTTCCTTGCTGGGTTCGGATTTACCTGTATTATTTTTAAGCCTGCAATATTTCTCAGTGCACCATTATTCAGTATTACCTGTCTGCATATCAGTACTAATACAAGCCACTTCAACTGTGTGTACGGAAATCTGCATGTTTACACCTACCTTAAAAGACGTGGAGATCTCTTATAACAGTCAATGGCAGGCACCACAGAAGCCGCTGTTTGAGTTGTAGGAAACATTTGAATGTCTGCACTCACCTCTGATGCGTTTCACATTGCTGCTCTCTTTAGTATTGTATAGCCTTGCTATTATATACTTTTGAAAGCACACTATTTACATGCCAGTGCCTATTATGCACCATCTACCTTAGATCCCCTGGCTTTTTGACAATTCTCCAGCATTTAGATGCAGGACACCTCTCTAACATTTCCTTTCATTTGTACATTGCATAGTTCAGCAAGTTTACACAAATTCTAATGCAGTATGATGAATGAGTAAATAAAGAATAAAACGACAATTTATAATCACCTCTTTTGACACAATATGCCTTTTTGTTTTGATATAGTAACAACAATTAGGTTTTTGCATATTTTAGAATTAAAGTAATATGAAATGTGTGAATTGCGGTAAATTGAATTAATTGAATTAATTGCAATCAGTATTACTAGCCCAATTATAATCGTGAACAGTAACGCTGATCAGTATCTGTGTGCAAAATGCAAAAATAAAGCATTCTCCCTGCATGCAAACACTAAAGCTAGGTACACACTTTAAGATAAATTGTTCCAATCGAAAGATTTTTTAAGAGTGGGCAAAACCATGGTGAATTGTAGGGGAGGCAAATTGAATTAATTACAATCAGTATTACAGGTGAAAGATGATGTTTCTAGCACAAGTCTAATAACAGTGTAACAGTAACACTGGTCAGTATCTGTGTGCAACATGCAACAATAAAGTATTCTCACTGACATTCATTTTACCTCCCCTGAAATTCAACATGGTTTTACCCACTCTTGAAAAATCTTTCGATTGGATACAATTTATCTTACTGTGTGTACCTAGCTTAAAATTTATTTTACCTCCCCTGCAATTTAACATGGTTTTACCCACTCCTGAACAATCTTTTATCGTACCGTGTCTAGCTTAAGTTATGAGGGTGTAAATCTTAATCTGGCCCCATGTATGAGCAACATCCCCACTTTTCCAATCCTGCAGTGTAGTAAAAATAGGCTGTGGAGTCTGTCAGCAACTTACTGAACTTAGACATATACTGTGGCTGACATTTTGCATACTCATATATACAGTTACCTCTGGATTGTGCTCATTTCCAAGAACAAAATGTTAATCGGCTACATTTCTCCACCTCTTCTATCTTTGTAGTGCCTATTTGATACTAGGCTTTCGAAGCAGAGTTGCATTATGGCCCAGATAGCTTCTGTTTTGTGCATGTACAGATGTGATATGCTAAACGCCATACATCTCACTTTGGCCCATATTGACCTTATACAACAGACAAGGAAATCAGAAGTTTAAAATTCTACTTCCATTTGGATGACTTTCTCGCTTGCTAAAATTTAGGGCAAATATTGAGAATGACAGTACTTGTTCTGTATCCCAATCTTACCAGTGATGCTAAAGAAAAGTCATAAATAAAAAGAGTTTCGCCTGAGATAATTGGTGAAGGACAAGTGCCCAATTGACTATACCTCATCGAACACCAGTAAGTTAACTAAATAATAAAACACAAATAAACAGTGTCTGTAGCATAGCTCATTTTATTGTTTAAACAGTTTTGCATAGGAAATATATCCGCTTCCAGTAATTGACTGCAGTATGAGCAGCTGCTAGCAGTATAGGCTGGATATAACAGTAACAATCACATTAAGTCAAGCTTGATTTACACCAGTTTAAAACTTATGGCAAATAGGATTTCATTTGTTATGTCCAATGAAATTACCACCCCAGAAAAAAAAGCTTAATTACTCAACATAAGGATATGGTAAACTTATTTCAGCCTGGTCCTAGAGACCCAAAAGCTCAGTTAAACTTAACCAGATAGTTTGACACACAACCTTTATTGGAAAGATATGGAGTTTAGTTTCTCGAAGTTGAGTAAAGATGGTCATATCAAGGCTGTATTGGGATAGATTTACTAATACAACTGTGTTAGATTCATTTAGTAAATTAACTAAATCACTAGGAACTAAGAATGCAGTCTGCAGAAAGAATAATCAGGGCAACAGAGTCTTGAAAAAACAAAAAACCTAAAAGAAAATCAATGAGTTAATTAGCAGCTGGACATCACATAGTCCCCAAATAGTTGTGTTCCAAACTAAGAAAATGGAAAATGACTGGCACTGCATGACGAGGTCAACACCATATGTGAAACTTCCAAATCTTTCATTATATGTTCAATAATGAGATATACAGGCACTTCGCTGGAGAAGATTTTACTGTTGCCTTTACAAAATTTGTAAGTAATTACAATATTCAGAAAGTTGGTACAGTGTTTAAAGAACCCTTAGTGCAATGCACCAGATATCTTATCAGCCCTGTTGTGTTTAGGTTAGGCTAAAGCTCTAGCCTTTTAAAAATCCATCCCAAAAAATTGCAATTGCAAGGAATATAGCATAGCAGAGGGGAAATTATATTAAATATAGTAACAATTAATTTGACTATGGTGCTCTAAAGTTAGACAAAAGTTGAGTACCAATGATACAGAAAATTGTGTCCATACTATATAGTTTGCCATTAGGAAAAAGTATAAGATGTGCCAAAAGTTTTAAAATGGATCAACCCTGGTGTGTAGCTAGCAAGCAATAAACTGACTACTAGTCACCTACAGTTGTACTAAATGTATCTAAAGAAACACACAGTCCTACAAAAGGTTGTTCTCAGAGAAATATCATTGATATAGGGGTAACCTTTTCCCAGGCTTCTAAAAAGTCCTATATGACAAGCACATATAAACAGCTTGATGAAGAACATCTCATACAATGTCAATTTTTCAGAAGCCCAGACCTGGGACTTAGTTACCCCCTCACATTCTACATGGTGTATCTTTTTTTTTATTTTTTTATTTTTTTTTTGTAATTATTATTAGTTATCTGTGAAGAAGAGAATCTGAAACATATTTACAACTGAACTCAACAGTGAGACTGTGAAATTGAACAGGCACTGCTAACTTATTTTGAGTTTTTTGGTAAACATTTTGCTGGTTTTTTTCTCTCTCATTTTGCATCAACACTTTATCAGTCCGTGCAACTTCAATGCCCTCAATGAAAAATGCATAATAAGCCATACTTCTTTGAAAAGAAAAAAAAAACAAAAATAAAACACGAAAACATCCTTCTGCATAAAGAGATACATTTTTTTGCCACATTAGTCCCTGTAGCACAGTTTCAAAAATCATTCTGTCAAAAATAAAGTACTACAAACACAAGCTTTAGTGTCACCAGTTGACGCTGCCATGTGGGGCTATATTGGGACATTGTAACAGCTTAGTCAGCAAGTGCTACTAAAGCTCAATATTTCACAAATTCAACATACACTTGAACTGCAACACACAGATATTTCTAGAGTAATAACTATTGAACCCTTTTTATCATAGAAAAACTACTTACAACCATTGAAGGAAATCAATTGCAAAAAATATGTAAAAATTGACCGTCTCCAGCTATTTNTTTTTGTCCCCCTTTGAGTATCAAAAAATGTGACTGACAGTTGTGGTGTGGAAACAACACAGAGAGTTGTCAAGGAAATACATTTGATGCAAAGGTTATGGTAATGGGGCAAAGGGCAAAACAGTTGATTTGGTTAAGAACCAACCATATTGCTCACATCTGCCTACACAATAAGGTTGTGAAAAAGATGCAGGGAAACTAGCAGAAAGTGCAATTCTGAAGGACAAAGTTTGTAGTTCCTTCAATTCAAATGGAAGATAATGTTCAACTACACCTGTTGAAATAGCTTGGCCTGCACATTTAAATTTCTGTCTATGGAATATAAAAAAATGTCCATGAAGCATGCAGCTGGTAAATGTCAACAAAAGACCTTGACAGGAACATGTAAACTATGCTTGGCAGCTAACTCCCAGGAATATTATAGAGCTGTTTCATTAACTAAGAATATTGTACAATGAATATGGGATCCTTTCTACAGGTTTTCTAATCTAATAAACCATTTTTTATAAATGTATAGATGTGACTATGTGTTTAGGGAAAAAAAAAAAAGAGAAGGCCATACATCTCATCCCCTATCCATCAACATAGCGGGGTGTTCCCATCTGGCTTTTGTCTTCACCGGCAACAGTTTTAGATAAAGTAAAAAAATATGGGTAGTGTAACTGATGAATACGTCCTATGCAAACTCTTTCCGTTAAGTCCTTGTGAATCTACAAGTTGCACATCCAAAATTTATGTTCCCTGAGGACATGGTCATGTGTGACTTTTAGAGTAATGTACATAAGAAGCACTCAGCTTTCTCAGGATTGTTGTGCACACTCAATTCTTAAATACCAACATGTAATCACAATCACAAAATTTATTTTGCTAGAGGACAGTCACATATATACTAAGACAGTGATGCTTCCAACATTTTGAAATGCTCCAAAAACCAACTTTTCAAATACTAAATACAACAAAATAACCTTCATAAAATATAACTTTTCTCCATTTACATCTTTTCTTAAATGATTAGCAACCTATACTTTTTAAGTACAAGCAACTCTGAAACAATCCCTTACATGGACAGCATTTTAAACTTTTTTTTAATCATTTTTCAATGCATAAATTAAGGACCTGGAGAGTTTTAACTCAAGTCCAGCTCCTACACAAGCAATATTCTTGTTTACTTAAAAAATGGAAACAAAATGAATTCCCATTGCAAATGTTAAAAAGGTAGCTTTACAAATGAGGGCACGTGTAATTAAACAAAAAATCTTAAGAAAACTATACAGTGTACAAATAACTGTCTGCAAGGTTCATTACAAAGACCCTCACTTTCCGCTACTTACAGCTTCACAGATTCATTCACATATTTCTTTTACGTTTCTTCAAGCTGCCCATCTGATCATTACCCCATAGCTATATTGCTATAATTTAGGACTTTTTGTTTTTATTTGCCAGGTCTATGTACAGTCTCCTTCAGGGTTATTTTTCTTTTTGTTTTTTTAACTATGCCTTAAAATGTTCATGTCACTCGAGGGGAAAAAAAAACACTTCAGAGGCAACGCCAAGAGGCCAAGACTGCAAAGCAATGAAATGAAAGGCAGAACAGTGTTCACATGATGAATAGGTGGGTCTTAATGTTACAGCTTGTCATCTTATAGATGAAGAACCGAGGACCGGTTCTGGATACATTATTTTCATTGGGTCAAATTGACAAAAATGAATGCAGGGTTTCTCAGCAAGTGTTATACTATCTTTAAGTAGTGGCACAAAACATAACAGGCCTTTTAATTCAGTCAATGCTGTATCATCAAAAACATTAATCTCTTAAATTTAACAGAAAGCAAAATGTTATATGTCATTATATTTTCAAATAAATTATACACTTAAATCTAAAATGTATTATACATTTACAGGACCCAGGGAACACTTGCTGACCTATTACTAATGTTTAGGGTTTTCTATTCTGAGAAACTCTACTAACAAGACAAATGTGCAAAGAATAAAGGTCACTGTTGCCTTAAAATAATCGTTAAATGACTATAATCATACCCTGAAATTTAGTGCACACATCCGAATACTTTTTTTTTGATGTAATATTGATTGTCTTTGACAACTAGCCCTAATATAGAAGAGATTAATGTGTAAGTTGATATTAGGATAATTATCATTGTAGTGGTTCGCACAAGTTCATGTTTGCATTCGTTTTCCTGCTGTGCTATAGAGTATTTTAATAGATTCGCCTGAGTGGGTGAATCAAATGGAGTTACCACATAATCCCAGTTATATCTATTCATTATGTGATTGGCAGTNAGAACAATAATACATTTAATTGTATGAGGATGTTGCCACCAGGGTTCCTCAATTCTGCTGCCATGTTTCACTTATGTGTATTTAACTGATGAGTGAATTCCCACTAGGGGGTTTGTAAAATCATATTAAATAAAGAACATTCACTGAGAATCACCAGACACTCATCTTTTGCCTTGTAAAGTGATCAATGACTGCCATCAATTAAAATTAACTGCTGCCTGCACAGGGTCATTGTTTAAAGAATCCTGATGAATCTTTTTTAAAAAGAAACTCAATATATGTTTTAAAGGAGAATAACAAGGGAACGGACACTTCAAGGCTTTGGAGCTTGGCAAAGTATATGACAATAAATACAATGGCTGCTTTGCACTAGAAGCAAAACAGATTTAAAACTGTAGACAATACCATTGCATGGTTGCTCTAGTGGTCATGGGGTGAAGGTAGACTAATTCGTTACTTATATATATAAAATTATTTATTTTAACTCCTTATAAATATTAAGGCTTTGCAATCAGCCAAACAAGTGAAATACATTGCAGTAGATATGCAATATCATATGTACAGTATGTGTACAGAAACAATACAGTGACATCTCCTAACCTAGGCTCTGACAAATTCCAGTATGTTAATGGTGCAAAACAATTTAACTCTCTAGAAGTAAGGTAATGTATACTCTTTTATAGTCATTATAGTAGCAAATGTATGTAATTCTGTATTACAGCAGAAAAGAGGATTTACTTTGCAGTCATGGCCAATCTATGGGCATTCTGCTATACAGCAGCCATTTAAAAAAAACTCAAAATTCCTTTTATCCTACTTCCCACCCACAATATATATATATATTTATATATATTTATACGTATATATATATAAAACAAAATTCCGTCTCCATGTCAGTACACAAAAGGACCTCATCACACTGCAAAAAAGCAGTACCCACTTTGGTCAATTAAAAATAAAAGCATACATTAATTTTTTATTTTGTTTTTTTGTGGTTTTTTTTATCTGCGAAATTACCTAAAAGAACCAAATACTGCTAAAAGCACTACCTACATAGGCAAAACTTGGTATTGCATAATTTGTAAAAATTTTAACCCCGTTGCTGCCCCTCCCTCTTTCCCCACATTAATTGGAAGATGAAAACATGAAAGGTTAGTAGAAAAAACACCAAAATACTGAAAATATTGCTGGTTGATTACTACTTTTTAAGCGGCAATTATACACAGCCATGATATGCTTTATAAATGTGAGAAGGTATAGCTGTTTAAAAAATCCAGGATGTTACATAATTGTTCTTTCCTTTATGGAGTACAAAATATTTTGTCATAAAAATGGTATAGATTTAAAATGATAATAAATGCAGCAAAACAAGTTTAGAGATGTCAGGTTTCTTTTTTTAAATTCAAGGCAAGGCACGTAATGTGGACATTATATTTTCGTGCAAATTAGAACTACTGTATAGTGTTTTAAATTACTTTTCTCCTTTTTATCATATGAGTTTTAGAGGCATGTAGGCCATGTGAAATTACATTTGTTCTTGATGGTTAAGAGTAAAGGAACAGATCCAGACTTTGAAAATAAGAGAAAACGGGTAAAAAAAAGTTACAATTGGGCTAAATCATGTTGAATTTCACTTGTTACAAGAAGAATACTTTTACTTATTGCACACAGATACTAGCCAGTTATAAATTGTTATTTCCGACATTGAAAAGTGGGGATGTTGCCCATATCAGATTCGAGCTCACATTCTACAGTGTGTAACTGAGAGCTGGAATTTGATTGGTTGTTATGGGTTNGCACTTTTCAATCTCTCTGCAATCTCNCAGTTTAGTAAATTTAGGCCTTAGGCTAGAAACATCAGCTCAACTTCACCTCTCATCTCTAATATGGTTTTCCACCTGTTTTCCTCTTATTTTGAAACTGTGGATCCAGTCCAACATAATAAAAATACCATCCACATTTCAGCAAAAGGGCATGGTCTCTCATCCTTTTTAGTTTACGTTAGGCAGATTGAACAATATGCATTTTTGTGTCTTGGCTCTTGTCTTGCTTATGCTCATGCCCGCCCCATTCACCCACTTTAAACGATAATTATAAATAAATAAAATACATGGCCCCATAATGGTAGCCTAACCAATATAAGTGCTACAAATCCTTTACTTTTAATTATTCAAATACATGATTTGTCTGGATTTTTCTATAAAATAGCCCTCATACAGCGAGGGAATTAAATATTTGTAATCTATTTTTACCTGTCAGTACCCACATTGGAAAATAATAGGTTTTGTCTGACACTGTGCATTTCTCAGCTTTTCAAGCCCTTCAGTTTAGAGTCAGAGGGCAAGAGGACTAATAATAATTATGTCCCATTATCTAACTATTTAATAGTACTTGCCTCTAATTCATTGTTTGGGCACTGTATCCCAATGTTACACTAATCATTGAGCTGAAATCTCTATAAATGTACAAAGGCAATTAATTTCAGCAATAATGGACACATATCTACTGCCATCTCAAATTAGGTAGCACACTAAAAAGATGCAAGGGGTAGACCAGGGTTATTGGAATAACATCTCTTTTTGAAATTAATGATTGTAGGTGAGTTAATATTTTCTTTCCACATGCTGTAAAATATGACAACTCTTCTAGTAAGGAGATCCGCGGTAAGGGCTGGCTAGTGGCCCATTAATCTGCAGCGCACAGGCTGCCTCACAGCCTTTGTTTTGTGAGAAAAATTGGGAGTAGTGTTCCCATGCGTAAACAACAAGAAGACTAAAACCAAACAGGACTAGCTTATCATGCAATTATTAAGGCATCTAGAAAAGTCATATAAAATATTTTGTCGTGGAGAAAGAGTGCCTATTTCCAAGCGGACATGAGATAACAAAGGCTAGTTTAGCAGGAGTTGCGTTCTACCCATCCGTGAAATATATTAGCCACCCTTTCAGTGTCACGACTGCTTCAGCCTTAACCTCTTAGTGCTCCAAAGTCCTGAAAGCTAATGCTTTGCATTGCCTCACAGGTTCTGCAAGTACAAAAAAAAGGTTAAAGGAATCAGTGATTGTAAGTGCTGCAAATGCTGGTCAGTTTCCTTTCTTTTTCGTGTTTTTATTTTTTTCTTTTCTTCGTGTCCTTTCTTCTTTTTTTGTTTTTTGTTTGTTTTTTTTTTTTAGTTGCTTGTCTCTGCTTGAAGAAAGGGTTCTCCAATTATGTTTAGCCCATAGTTTTGGACATTACTTGGAAGGATTGATGTCCTGTTTGATACTTGGAAAGGAACCAAACTAGCCCAGGTACCAGGACTGCAAAAGAAAAGACAAAGAGCGAAATTTTGTCAGTAGAATTACTTAAATAGCCTGCTCACATGTTACATTTAGAATGATATGCTAACAATTATACATAGATGAATACTAACGTAGTATTGAATTTACAAGCACAATTCAACATAGTTTTGCCTACTTTTAACTTGCTTGTAAGTTCAATAGTATCTA